>NNCF01136019.1:209898-234872 GCA_002313205.1 Laupala kohalensis | reverse complement strand
GTATTTCCCGTTGCGTATATTTTGCAAACGTTTACTCCCATTTACGTTACGGCATTATCTTCTGGGGTAATTCCGGTCAGAGTATTCAAACTTTCAGAATTCAGAAGAGGATAGTTCAGATAATTTGTAAATCTCATCGCCGAAACTCTTGTAAACCTTCATTCAAGGAATTAAATATCTTAACACTTCCCTGTATTTAAATTTATGAAACGGTCGTGTTTGTTAAGACCGAATTACTGAAGTGCCACCCTTTCTTCATACGAAATAGTCTCGTTCACGAACACAATACTCGCAATAGTAGTGATATTTATCTCCCTAGAGTGTCAACCATTCTTTGCCAAAAAGGACCTTATCATTCGGGAATCGTTCTATATAATTCCCTGTCCAAGAATATAAAAGACATTATGAAATTGAATATCTTCAAATCCGCGGTTAAAAACTACCTCCTGCACCAGTGCTTCTACACTGTAAAAGAATTTATTGATTTTAATAAAAGTTAAATTCGTCTTGTACTTTATCACGCCATTGCTGTAGTACTTTTTAAATAACTTATAACAATTTCAAAAACTATTTTCTTGCATGATTGTGTTGTCTCATGGCTCATATTAATTTTGTTTTATGTGTACTCAACTTTGGCACGATTGTGTACATAAATTCTGTAACCCCATCCTGGCCGGGGTTTTTCTCCGTTTTTCCTTCTGGTAGAGGCGGATTTATTATACAGGTTCTCTAGGCTTTGTCTACGGGCGTGTTTATTGTAACAATAAATCGTGAATTTAGTGTTGTTGTTTTTTCAACTCTTATGATTTTTAAACACTATACTCAGAATAATCTATAGTTCCATAATAACTTGTACATGTAATTTTTTGCGTAAAATTACAAACATATTGACATTATATTAGTATTATAACTCGCAGCTAACTTTTTGTCTTATCTAGGAACTTATGCTGAATTTTTTTGAATCCGCCTCTGCCTTAGGGCCCTTAATCGGAATTGATGGGAGGGTCCCTTGCTTGCTTACGGAGAGTAAATTAGTTTATTGTCCTCCACGTGGTCATACGCAGTTTGTACTGTTTTTTGACAATAAATTTATTATTATTATTATTATTATCTATATAATAGGTATTTAAAAACACTCGTGTATTCAAATGCAATGTTGTGTCAACATTTCGAAGCAATCGGTGAAGAACTTTCGGAGATTTAATATTTTGAACAAACGAACATTTACATTTTTATTTATATAGATAGATTAATTGAATTTATTTGGCGCAGCATCAATTACAATTCAATTGTGGGGACTTCATTGAAGTTTGTGGAGCAGTTTCCGAGATGAAGTGTTCGGTGGGTTGCGTTTACGCACCTGTCAGATGTAAACCGTATGTAAAAATGAAACATTACTATTAGTCCGAAGGTCAGAAAATTAAGTTTGGAATGACATTTAATTTTCGAAGTAGGTTAAGTATGACTGGAGAAAAGGGTAAAATACGAAACCTTTTCTTTTAGAAATGATATGATTTTTTACCGGCTCCATTACTCTATGAAACATTTCTTCCAAAATGTACTTGAAATGCCGTCTTATGGGTCTCCTGAATGCTCAATACATCTTATGGACACTCAATATAGAAGAAGCCATATGAAACAATTGTATATGTGTGCCCTGGATTCGATGAGCTAAGAAAAAAAAACATTGATATGTCATTCGCCACCCCATAGATCTTCATATTCAAGACAACCTCCAATAGAATTGCCACACTGAAAAAGTGTTTGGATAATACGTAGATCTCGATCCCTGAAATGCATGTAAACCTTTATTTAGGGAATTGAATATTGTACCTCTCCCATGCACTTACATTTATGAAATGGTGTTTGTTAAGAAAGAATTATTAAAACCCTGCTTCAGAAGAAACATCCAGTTTACCCAAAACAAGGCTAATATTCATCATCTCAGAATAAGGTTAATATTCGTCATCTTAGTAAGTCAATCACTCTGTCAAAAAAGTCCATATCATTCAGGAATCATTTTGTATAATTCCCTTTCCAAAAATTTAAAAGATATTATTAAAATGAATCTCTGTAAATCAACGGTTAAAAGCTTCCTAATATACCATTGATTCTATAATGTTACAGAACTTACCTATTGTTTGAAATAAAAGAGATAATATCAGTTTTAATTTTCCAATAAATACTGTTTTTACATGTTTCTAGATAATGTAAAGTGAAGTTAACTCCTCTTATACTTTATCAAGTCATAACAATAGTACTCTTAATGCAGCCTAAATTACAATTTTTCTTTCATGCATGCTAGTTTTGCTTCTTTTTATTCATAATATATTCTTTCATAGTATATTCATAATATTTTATGAATTTCTTTTATTCATAATATATTCATCATCATATATATTCTTTTCAGAGGTACGCAACCTTGGAACGGTTGTGTATATTATCTCTGTAGCTCCATCGTGGCCCGGGGTTCCTTTGGTTTTTCTTCGGGCAGGGATGGAAATATACTTAAGCGGAAACGTTATTAATACATTTATTATTATTATTATTAATCTTTTATTTTCACTGCATTTAATAATTGTGATTTATTCAGAAATGATAAATGGATAGCTTTAAATGTTAAATAACATCTTTTATAAAAATTAAATCACCAATGCCCTTGGGCTCTTGATGGGAAGTGAAGTTTGCGTTGTTTGGTCATTCCTTGGTGCTTCTAGAATCGTGTTCGTATACGTAACTTGAAATAATGAGAAATTGCTCTGTTGCTGAATGTTGATGTTGAGGTAGACATATGTTCTGGTTTCCCAGAAATCACAATGAGCGAAATTTGTGGAGAAATGAATGTAAGATAAATTAACGAGTGAAAGTAAACATGAAAATACTTTCTTTATCATTTCGGAGAATTTAGAGATCTAATATCCCATTCATTGACACTGCTGATCCCTGTATCACAAGCCGAGTGTTTTGGAATACGTCCAAGAGAGTTGAAATCGTAGTGCTTTCCATAACTTTTCGTCAATATTCTCGGACGCTCGTGACTCACGGCATGGTTAACTGATCGACGCAGGAGAACTATCTAAGACCAGATTGCATCGGTATTCGCGGGAGAATGGCAGTCCGATTAGAATCTAAATTGTAAAGGTATTTTTGTGCGGGGCTTTAGGGCTCGTCAACAGCAGAGTCATTACAATCCTTAAGTGTAAAGGTATTGGTTCGATCAGAATTAGTATAATACTTCATTCACGCAAGAGAGTAAAAGGTATTAAGCATATATCATCGTCACCTCGGCAAGCGGGAGTGAGTCCGTGATGGCACGTCCTGATGCTCCACCGACTCGGAGGCCAACACAGCGCCTCCCGATGGCAACGCACTCCAGCGGCGAAGAAGTACAAACTCCCGCGCGGCGATGAGTCCCTTGAGACGCGGTCGAGAGCGTTGCACGATTACGTCGCTGCCAGCGACTCCTTCGTCCTGCGTTTCATTCTCCAAATTCTGCAACCGAGGATGAAATTAGTCTGAAATAAAAAGGGAACCGCCGGGGAGGGAAATACAATGAGGAATTTCTCATATTTCTGGGAAATACTACGCACATTTTCTCATAGTGGTAATTATTTCCATATGAATCAATGTAAATCCAAATTATTCGTTCCGGACTCTTCAATAAAACACACATTTTATACAGCATAAATAAGTACTTAATACCAAAAACAATAAAAAATAAATACAGAAGACAATGTAAAGAATACATTAACATTTAAAGGACTTTGAGCATCAAGGTACTATTCAGACTGCCGCAGTGACGAAACGTTGTGATTGAAATATTTTTTTCGTCTGAAAAAGGTCGTTAATAATTTAGTATATTTTATAGAGTAAAGGCAATAAAAAAGTTCATGTCCTTCTCCCAAACTAATGTCTGCGCACGCCACTAATTCCAAGTTTTACAACGCGTTTTTTTGTTCATAATGCTAAAAATTAATGTTTAGTCGAACCATACAATTAGTTTTCGTTCTCGATTCTGAATGTGTAAAATGTGTTTGTAATTATTTTAGATAGTGAATCATTGGGCATAAGTGACCGCAGCAACGATAATAGATTAACGAGTAAATGCTTGCGTCTTTCTGTGTCCCACAATTCAATTATTTTCAAAGAAAGAATCTCACCTGCACACGATAAGCTTCGCTGAGCAGCCAACTAGCTCTGTTGCAATCAGCGCGGAGAAGAGACCATACACGCTGCGGAGAGCATTCGTTCCAAGTGGCCTGCACATCAACGAATAAAGGAGCATTTCAATGGCAGATACACCAATAATTTCCTAACTACAGGATTGCACAATGTTTTGGGAGGACAACAACATATTTTTAAAGTCTGTCTAATTTCAGACATTCCTGAAGAGAGATCGTAAGGATGTGATTTACAGAAATACTAGAAGCTGGAGATAATTAACAAGAGAATGTAGTATTAAGCTACACATGTCAAAGACCACTATCGGACTTCTTATCATAGATCCCTGACTTCCAAGAGCACAATAAAAATCGCAGAATAAACCAACACCATGGATTTTAACACCATGCATTTTTAATTTTGTTTTGCATATACACAATTGAAAAATGGGGGTTCATGAATTAATATTAAGTTTTTAAACCTGAAATGTTTTATTTTTACGGTTTTTACCAGTATGTCGACTTTGTTATTTTTTATAAAATAAACTAAAAGTGACAAAAAATAATTCTTATTCAGCGAATGATCCCTAGTGTTTGTGACACTTAATTTCAAGCTTCTTACATGCCAAATTTAATGAATACTATTTTTTCGAAGAAATGCTAAAAAGCCCCAGAAACATTTCTATGGAATAAATTTTATATTGTCGCACTCCGAAGAACGTCATGATTATATTACAATTGAATTAAAATGTTTAAAACTATTTACACAGACTCCTCCACCGTGATTTTCTGAGATTTTTTTGTGCTCTCCACAGCTGTCAGGGGTCTGTAATTTAAAAAATCCGATGGTAGTCTACGGTTTAATTGTGGTATTGTAATCAAGAGATACGTTAAATTTTGAATATTCCAATTCTTGTGGGAAGAGTCAACTTTTCCCTTGGAGTCCTGCCTTTACAATTACCATTCAATCCCTCACGACCGACAGCACGAAGAACCTTTAGAAGTTCTTTCCGTAGCCAAAAATGCACAATGTGAAATAGGTTATCTACGCGTCCCGTTTTCCTCCACTTCAAAATTCCGCGCAGCGCGGTGTGCACAACGCCAGCGTGAAATGTAATTGTCTTCTCTTTGCATAATCAATGTAGCCGTTTTCCTACGTAGAGCAACAACGCCAACGCTGGCGTGCAATCTCCCGCGCGGTAGCCAGACTGCATTCGAACGACTGAATAACGCAGCGCGCAGCGCATTAGCGGGGAAAAAAGTTATATTTGCTTAAGCTGCCTAAACGATTAGCGATAGGTGACAACTATGAGTGACAATATTCTTTGTCTTAAAGAGTTCTACAAAAAAACTCCGCGACAGCATATATCTCTCTGCAAAAATTAACCTAAATTACCGAAAAAACGTTATCAAAAATAGAAGTGTTAAAATACTTCAATTCAAGACAGTAATTTAAGAAGGAAAACATGAATTATCATCAAATTTTATGGATTATTTGTTTTTTGCATTTATCCAAGATTAAAAAAGTCTTTAAAACGTAAAATTTCGACAAATAGATTAGATTTTACAAGAATTTTAATGAAGTGGTGCAGCCGTCAAGTTTTGTATTATTATGTATTATTATACAGTCAAGTTTTGTATTATTATGAATTTGAAAAATTAGGGTGCTGTACAGGGTTTAAAAACCAGTATTTTGATCTTACAAATAGATACATTTTAATTAAATAAATAATTAAACAATTAAATAATGTTAAAATAAACATTAACTTTGCTAGGGCCTGCCTTTTCTTTTACTCATCCATGACCCGACAGACGCCGACAATATCCAGACTGAGATCGTTCGGTACTACGCCACTACGCAACTGAAGAACGCTGGCTACGAAAACACTCTACTGAACACAGTGCGCTGCGCGGGAACGCAACGCGACAGACGAGCGCACAACACGCCTCGCAGCGCGATAATCTGGGTGGAGGAAAAGTGTTAAATTTAGAATGCTTGACAGGACATGAGTATCCCAATTTGGTACGAATACAGTAGAACAAGTTATGAAATATTCCCAAATATGAAATCAATAGAAACGAGGGATCATGTGTTGCTTGATAATAAAGTACGTCAAGAACGAATTGGGATAGAATTAATGAAATTAAATAATTTATGAGATTTGTAACTCTATTATTATATCTAAAATATACAATTGATTTAAATAAATATGTGTCAGATATTAATGAAGAATTTGCTGGTAATATTGTAAGAATACTACTCGCGAATTATCTTGATGTAGGTTTGATGATGGTGGCTACCTCAATACAAATACGTTGAAACGAAGACTTCAATACAAGTCCTTAATCAAGAGAGAACCGTCACGGTAGAAATATATTGGAGAATTTATCATGTTTCCGGGAAATGCTACGCGCATTTTCTCATTGTGGTATGAATTAGATGTAGTTGGTCACATAATTAAACTCGGCTGACGGTATTCTCTGGATTATGGACACTAGACTTCAAAATCCCTCACCGTGAGTCTGAAGACAGTGCGTCCATTGGGGCCCTTCGTTGCTTCCACTACAGCATCTGCCTCGACATTCTCGGCCTGCGTCGTCCAATGGGAACTCTTGCTGGTCAAAGAGTCCAAAGCAGATGAGAGGACGTCATGTGACTTGCTTCGAAGACGCCGCAGCTCCTCGTCCTCTCCTTCTGTCACGTCTCGAGGCACCTGAGAGAACCTTTGCACTATAATGCCTGCATTTCACTTGGCGTTGCGTATTTGTGTACTTGCCAAGTGTAGATGAGCTATTTGTCTATATTTGCTCTATTGTGGCAAATACGCGAACACTCGTATCCGTCCTCCTGTCGGTTTTTAGTCGCACATAAAAGCCAAATATTTGCGTGAACCGTCCACATTTAGTTCAGCAGCGCGCGTGATCGAGATTTGTTGATATTCTGGTTCTTTAACCCATATTTTGACTCTTCTTATTCTACAATTTCTTTAATATGGATTAGAACATTTGTATGGGCTGGGAGAACGAAACAGTATAAATATTTATTTCATTATATCAAATACATCCCGTCCATCATTGGTATAAGAATCTAAGTGGTTTCTATACAAATAGTTTTCTAAATTGTAACATGTGAACTTATCAGAACATTTGATTGAAAATTAAATTGTATTCTAAAATTTATTTATATTGTTGCTACTTAGAAGATTGCAGACGTCAAACAACAATAATTTAGATATCCGAAAGATATTTTATGCCATCAATTCCACTTTGAGATACTGGTACTTAATTTTGTGAAAAAATGTATAATTAAAATGCTGCTTTTAATTATACATTTTTCGCAAAATGAAATATGTGAATGACAAAATGTCAACAATATTTTGACAGCAAACGCATGCTCAATTACAAGTTGAAAAGCCTACCTTGGACGATGTTTCATCTGGTCTGGAGTGACTGTTCGCCGAGCGGACAGATAATGCGGCCTGTAAGAACTCCCTTATCAACGATAGAAACATCCTGAAATAATGTGAGTTATAATATATTTTCTTCGAATAAGCTGTTACGAATAAGCTATGACCACTTCGGGGACAATAAAATAGTTCACTCTCCACAAGCAAGTCAGGGACCATCTCATCATTTCCGATCAAGGGCACTTAGGCTGTGTAGGGTATAAAATTTCAGGACGCCAAAAAATTCATGGCAGGCGACCACACAAAATCAGAAAAAAGCGCTAATTATAGTATCAGAATAAAAAAAATTGTATTCAGTAGAATGAAATATAAAAATTATTCAGACTACGTACTATTGTCGAATCTTTAAATTATTCATAAAATATGGACCTCGTGGGCCTAATCCACCTCTATCCCAAGAAAAAGGAGAAAACCCTAAATCGTGTTGGAGAATAGTGTCGTATTAAAATAAAATAGAATATAAATATTCCAGCATTTTTAAGCATTATGAATCTAATTATTTACCTCATGTGGAAGGTACTGAATAAATTGTTTTAGTTCTGTATATATTTTGTATGTACATTATCGAATCTCCGAAAATATATTACCAGGTAAAATAGAATAACACGCCTTGGTATAAACTTATGCAAACAATAATAACATGAGTATATACATAACAATATTTAACTGTTGATGCCTTACTTCGACATATTTACAATATTACAATCATGCACCTGGTGAAAACAGTATCGCTGCACACGCAAAGAATCGATCATCGAAAAGGATTTCACATTCGCGCTGAAATAGGACAAAGAAGGAAGTGTCGCATGCAAACCTCCATTTTGTCTCCGTCTCTATTACCCACAAAGAACGGAAAGAAATTTTTAAAAGATTCGCAACAAATTAAAGTGTACCAATCGGAGAAAGCACAGTAACTCAGATAACACTTCCTCTTGACTATCAAAAACACTTAATAATTATCAACAAAATACTCATCGAATAATATTCAACAAAGTTGCCATTGCATAAACAAATATATTTATTGTCAAAAAAGCAGTTACAAACTGCGAGTGACCACGTGGAGGACAATGAATTAATTTTCTCTCCGGAAGCAAACGAGGGACCATCCCTTCAATTTCGATCCAGGACCCTACAGCAGAGGTGGATTTAACTTTACAGCACACTCTTTACAGATAAGAATAAACGCAATCCGGTGTGCGTTATAATAGTAACAGAATACCAACAAATTTGTATTTAATAAAACACAAAATACGCAGTATTATCAAACTATAGATTACTCGAAAACATATTGTTTAAACATCATAACTATTAAAATAATCCTAAATTCTAGATTTGTTATCTCCCTAGGCAAGAACCCAGAGAGCGTGTATAAAAAGTCCGCCTCTATTCTAAGGAAATCCGGAGAAAAACACGGGCCATGATGTGTATATTGTGTGTTGTATACTTCGTGTACATTCAGATACATTGTGCTTAAAAAATAAAGTTACTCTGAAACGTACATTTATAAATACTACTACAAATAACTACTAAGAAGAAGTATACTACAAATAACACTTTTGTACGCAAGTCCTTTCATATATATGCTCACAAGTAAAATAAAAGCTTTCTATACCTGACTAATGTCATTCCACGCATGCGCGGTCCAGCGTCGAAACCCGGGCGCGGCGATCGGCGGTCAGACCGCAACTGACACCAGTTCACATTGCGTTACAGCTCAGCAACGTAATTGTATGCAATTCCACCCCTCCATCCATACACTTACTCATTATACTGCGAAATACGAAGAGCAGGAAGTTTGCGGAAGTTATCATGACTTTTTCATGAGATTTGCCGAGTTTTCATGTCTTTTATACCGTCTTGAAGTGAGTGTGTGTTGAGAAAAAAATATTTTAGTAACGTACCTGGCACTATTAGATTCACAAAATCTTTTGATATCTGCCTACATTTAAAAATATCGAAATCTCGAGTTAAAACAAAATTGGTCCTCCGTGGGGGTTGGTTTGAAATATAATCGAGGATTTCAAAAGATTACTTTTTTGGCACTGAAAAATCATTGTTACTTATCAGTATGCTGTCCTAGAGTGTTTCATCAATCTGATACCTCCGTAACACATGTGCAAAAAAAATTTGAGAAAGTTTATGAAATTATCGTTAAATAAGTACTACTTTGCAATAAACTAATATACAAAGTGTGTTCTTGTTATTATTTTTTAGTTTTCATTTTCTCTGAGTAAAGTTCCATGACTTTGAGGTGTAGCGATTCGTGGAGTGTACGAAATTATCGGATTTCAAGCTTACTTTCAAGAACTTTTCATACATCACGGATATTTAAACTGAGACATGGAAATGAAAAGCTACAAATTTTGTCTTGCCCCACCCGGGAAGACTTGGCGACGAGCGATCACGCTGACACCGCAGTCGGAGGGGACATAGGGTTGTATATGACTGTTTCAAAATATATATTTTACTCTACAGGCTTTCGTCGGCGTATTTTAGAAGTTACAACTATCTGTGTTTAATTTTGAATTTATTTCCTCGTGTGAAATGAGTGAACGATATAAAAATGAGAAAAGATTAATTTTATAAATCCTTTATAAAAGCAAATCTATACCATAATGTCCCACACTGGCAAGGCCTACGTATATTACACTTGTTTAACTTTTTTTAAGACAATTTCTATCTAACAATGTGGTGTATGTTCTCTTTGTATTGAATGACTCGGAGTTAGTGTTTTGTTAAAATAATGTCAATCGTTTCCATATTAGATAATTGAAAAATTTCCATATTTACATTCAAAAACAAAAATATTTTTATTGCTCCATCGTAAAGTTGGCGTTCTAGCCTACAGCCTATGATGAATTGGACCCCAGGTGGGAGGAACAGATTCCAGATGAGCCAACAGCCACGACATGTGCGCGCGCACGGAAAGCGGAGTGCAGGTGCACCGGTGATATGAAAGACAGCTGATCGCTTCGCTACGGAGGAGACAAAACACCGCCTCAGACAAGTGACTCACGATCCTCTGGGTCAGTGTCCTTGATCAACGACGTCCACGGAGAACGATATGCAACAGATTACTCATGAAGTGTGGTAAAATACATTCCAAGGAAAATGAAGCAATGGAGCTCAAGTATGAAACTAAAGGTTATCTGCCTCTGATCCACTCATTAACACGGTGATTATTAATCTCGAATTATTCACTCGAGTTATTTCAATAGTCACAATTTACCACTAATATTTTCGAAGTATTAAAGATTTAATAATAGTACGTATTTGTTGAATATATTATTTGTATTCATGTAAACAAATCTATTGATATTCTGTATATACTATAAAAAGTAGCTAACTATTTTTAATTGTATCTTAGGAGGGCGCATTCCATGGTTTTGCCTTGGAACACTGCTTTGATGGTCTCTTTAATTGCTTCCGGAGAGTAAATTAGTTCATACGTGGCCACTCGCAGTTTTTGACTGCTTTGCCAACAATAAAAAAGTACCGGATGAG
This sequence comes from Laupala kohalensis, assembly GCA_002313205.1. Classification (NCBI taxonomy): domain Eukaryota; kingdom Metazoa; phylum Arthropoda; class Insecta; order Orthoptera; family Trigonidiidae; genus Laupala; species Laupala kohalensis. Next base: position 223,741 of record NNCF01136019.1, on the reverse strand, counting down.
TTTGGGAGTATAATTTTTCGGTCTTTATTGTAGTTTTACGGTTTAGTCCAAGCTCAGGCATAATTTGAGTATGGGATTTTTTTCAGTGACATCTCTGAACAAGACTCGGAAACATTCTCTCTTCGCTCCTTCTCAACCTGTTTAATTCCAGTGTTAGTCCAATACTATATGATTAAGGATACGGAAGTTAATGAACTTCGGAAAATCTCCGTTGTCGTTCCATTAACAAGCCTCGAGAGAAAGAACACAACGAAGGAATCAATAGTGTGACAAACAAGAAAGATGTGTGTTATTTTTTCCAAAATTTACAATCACTGTTCAATTAAATTTTATTACAAAGGTTTTCTTTTACATTTTAGTCAAAACTAAAGGTCGTTGAATATATTTAATAACTCTAGATAAAATAAATGTATATAAATAATACAATTTTAAAATTTTTGTAGTTTCTTCCTTGTATTAGTTTTGGTGTAATTTTCAACAAGAATATTTTTAGAGATTAAAAAAAAAAAATCTGTTATAGTTTCTTCCTTCACCTACGAAATTGCTGGCACAAACCAGCGCCTTGAAGGAAATTTTCTGAAAAAAATCAGGAGAGGTGCCCTTCCATCCTAGAACGAATGGCTCCTCCACCCATCCCGTCGCCAAACGTTAACCAGATATACCTTAAGAACCTAAACCTTTTTTGGATAAAAATTATTTTTTTACTAAATAGAAGAGACTATTCTTTCAACATTCTACAGTTTTATCTAACTTCCAACAATTCCTTACGTATTAAAAAATAAAGTGGGAATTAAAGTTAGCGGCGCACTTGCTCCAATAGACCATAACTTCTGTTTTGAAATGAATCTATGTGAAATTTTATGGGAAGATATTCCCAATGTTCAATATGAACTCCCCTGACGGAAGATAGCAGTGCCACACCCTTTACGCTAGGCAACCATTAGTGAGTCGAGGGGCAAAAATTTAGGGAAAGTTGATCGCAAAACTGTTTGACAACCGGCCCATGGAGGGTAGAGCTCCGCAACTGCAATATACAGGCAGAATCTCGCTCCGGACAGTTTGACCCCAGGGTAACCCCGGTACTCATTTTACAGCAAGCTGAGTAGATCTGGGAGTCAGTCTGGACGTTGAGGTCCGTATTGGGAATCAAACCCCAACCGCCCAGCCTGCTCTCCTCAAGGCGCACACTCATTTAATCACGCTGTGTAAATATGTTTCAATGCTTGTCCGCTGTGCAGATCTGTAGTGTACTCATTGATATTAATCACTTGTCTTAATCAGTCTAGGCGACCCAGTATATTTTAAATTTATACCCGTCACGCGCGAATGGAAAATCACGCATTTTTCATGAAATCCCTAAGTGAGTAAATAACAGTTCTTTGAATGTAGGTGGCGCCAAGGTTAGGAGGATTTCAAGGATGTGAAAGGGAGGAGGGTTATCTCTAGAAAAATGGCCATCTGTTAACGCCAAACGGCCATTCATTTCATGTGACCAGCAATGGCCGGGTCATTGATGGCCGTTCATTTCAAGTGGTCATTAATGGCCATTTGGCGATAACAGATGACCACCCCTATGGCCGTTTTTACTAGAGATTTCTGTGGAGAAAAGTATTTATCAAACCGCAATAAGTGAAGTTGCTGGGAAAACTAATTAAACACACGGCGACACTGGGAGAGTTAAACTAGAATTATTGTAAGGAATTACCCTATACTGGTTCGGGTTTTCTCCGGGTGTAGGCGGATTTATTTGAAGACCCAGTTTTACTAAATAGAATAATCACGATTTTCTTAATTGTGGTTAGGTAAATTTAATCCGTTGTATTAACATTGTACGCGTTTCACCATCAAAATCTAATCGTTGATTATGTTAACAGATGATTATGTAGAAGTGTCTATGTTGGTACTAGCGGACCTCCCTCGTGTCACTCAACATAGCCTACAAAACGAGTCACGAGCAAACAAGCAAAATGGACGCCATATTACTTTCAGTGCTGAAGAAAATCGCGACGAGCGCAGTTAACCGAAAAGATCACGAGCTTTTAAGCGTAAATCGCGATTTTCTCGTAAATCATTTCGATGATCATAATTAACTACACAGAAAATCTCTTTTAAGGCATTAAAGGAACTTGGTTAAACTGGGCCCAATACAGAAAAGTTACTCTTTTCTTATTAATCTCGAGTGTAAGTCCATTGAACATCAACGATTTGGGAAATAGTAAATGGATAACACATATTCGTTTAACACTGGTGTAACTAGAAGCATTTCTTTTAGATAGGCCCGGGACCTGGAAAACGTGGATATAGACACATTATTATCTCTGGTAAAAATGACCATCTGTTCATGGCCAATCATTGAATGACCATTTTTACTAGAGACCGTCCAAAAAAAATGTGGAAATGGGCGGTCTGGGTGGGCACTGCCTCTTTCTCCTCCCCTCTAGTTACGCTAATGTGAAATAACTTCTACTGATATAAAGTGGACTCTAATGACCTTGTTGTTGACGAGCCCTTAAAGCCCCACAAAAAAACATAAAATACGCCTCTGCCCCCGTGCCCTTCATCGGAATTGATCGGATGGTCACTTGCTTGTTTCCAGTAATTTAGTTCATAGTGGTAATACGTAGTAAATGCGTTTTTGACTGTACAACTATTTGCTTATAATCAGTTGCGCCAGAAGATTTGTTTTTTATTTTTAAAAAAATACTTTTCACCAGCAATAATAGAATAGTCTTTATTAAGTGTTTTCGTCTTTTTGTGTGTAAAAGTTAATGAAACTTGCAACTGTCAGTGCGCTCACTAGGTGGGTTCGATGGAGTGGGGAAATTAGCTTCAAATTGCTTCTAGCTTCATTCGACTACGATATTCCACGAGTTCTTATCGTCATTGTCGTTTTAGTGAACCCTCAATTCGCTCGGTCGAAGCTTCAAAATACAAGATTCTATCGAAAAGCGCTACGTTATTGTATTTGTAAATGGGAGATGTAGCGTGCTATTGGAGCTTATGGGGCGATAGGAGGGCGGTCGGGACTATTGTTTGTATGTAGGTCGGTTAGTTGGGTATACCAACAATTTGGCACACGTGGAGGGGTTAGTAGAATTTCTTAGTGATATTAGGGGCGATTTACACGGGGTTCGTACCAACGCAGTTTCACGGCGCCGCTAGCATAGTAGCCTTGTGTAAACATCGAAAACCTGGACTTCGAGATGGTAGAGAGAGGAGAGTTCCTGGCGAGTTATTAGCAAGACCGTCTTGAAAACGCTGGCGGCATTGAAGCGTTCCCTGGCCTTCGACGAAGCGAAGGGCGACGCAACACACATGGCACGTCAATTACACTGCCATGAAAATATTGATTTAAAAATCAAAATTTTGCACGAATATGACCAAGAAGTCACGGATGCCTACCGTGAAAATAAAATTTAAATTATTTTATTTAGTATTGTTGTAATAAAATGTGCAATGGGGAACTTTTTTTTTGCTATGACACAAAAATAGGATGCAGGCGGATTTTGCAATTATTTCTAGGAAGTTTTGCAAAACTATAAATATTTTTCGTTATAGATGAATTTATTTTTTATTTACAGCTTTCCTCTCTGGGGTGAATGGTTTGGCCAAAAACAGGTGATAAAGATAACTTCGCGGCGCAGGCGACTTTTTCCTGAGAACCCTTCGTTTATATTTTCACTTATATTTATAAGAATTGTCATTTCAAGAATAAATAAATGTAGATTTTTATTTTACAATATATAATCGATACAAAATAAATATGATTTTGTAATTCAATTAGTAAAAAAAACTATTTTAAAACGTGTAGAATTAAATTAATCAATATGAGTGAGAATAGATTGATTTCAAAGATGACCTGATTAAGTACATAATTTCTTCTTATGTTTTATACAAAATCCCTTATTGGTATAACAATATAATCAGCACACACACAAAATTGTTACACAACGTTCGATACGTGTTTGTATCATTACATATACGCAATGAAATACACCGCCCCTCAAAATTAGCGGCGCAACAAATTCATCGCTCCATAACTTCGTTTTAAAATGTATTAGAGTAAAAGTTGGGCTGAGGAAGCTCGTATGTTTTATCAAGAAACTCCCTTACTGGGAGCTGTCTGTGCCGCCCCCATTGCGCTGGGACACCCTTAAAATGGTGAAAAATGCAACTTTCGAGAAAATCGAGGAAAAATATCACTTCAAAATGTCGGAGAGAGCTAGTTCCACGTACAGACTCAATAATGTACACTCCAGTAGCTGAGATTAAGAAATCATCCACATTGATGAGCCGCCCCCACTCCCTCTAGGAAGTGTGCATTTCAGATGTTCCAAAACTTCTCAGGATTGTGTGCGCTTGTCCATGGAACATGATTTACGTGTAGAAATCTCTTAGATTGCGGTGAACCTCACCGCCTGGTAACAGATTAATTATGTTGAAGGAAAATGGGAGACGGAACCGAGATTCGAACTCGGGACCATGAGCTTAGCGCACTCATGCTCTTTCATCAATGGAAGAAACCCTCTGCAAGCCACTCCCTTCAACATTTCACCCGTTATGGAAAAGTGGAATTTTCTTACGTTTAAATCGATTCGTGATGAAAAGCATTGCATTTAATGCCATTACATATAAGCAGTACATTTGTATGAAAAATTTCAGTCCGATCCTCTAACCACCCTTAATGAGGGGGTGTCCACTCCCATTCCCCTTATCACATTCCTGAGACCACGAATAAATGTTTTACGTGAATACGATAGGGAATAGCATGGTGTGTTCGCACACAAAAGTTCAAAACTCCATTAGTTTTCCACTTTTTCAAACAATACGGAAAAGTGTCATCTTGCACCCGTAAGTTCCAATCTGTTCACCTGTTGAACGGATAGTGGTAGCATTGTATCTTCCAACGTTTAAGAAGCACAAACCCTTACTGTGATCGACATACAGGTTCCTCTTACCATTGGTATGGGTTAAACTCCCACCTTGGTAATGATGCTTGATTCTATCGAATTATCGCTGTTGCACTGCGCCTTCCAATATGCAACCCTCTCGCATTAGTAAGTAGGCGGGTTTCGTCACATTCCGACTTTACGCTATTTAATAACTGGGGCTCGGAAAATTAGTTGTGGAGACATTGGCCATGATCCAGCTAGTGGTCGGGAGTAAAAGCTTATCAGCGAAAGTTGGGTGTCAGAGTACGACCCGAGAAAAAAAAAAGCCATAGTGCCTAATGGCACACATCAGCATCCTCTCACCAAAAGAAGGCTGGAATGAGCAGATCAAAGGCCAAAGCCGTGCTCATTGAGATATCTAGAATATTTTGCACCCTGTATTTATAAACCTTGTATGTTGCAGGCAAGTAACTTGTTCCAGACATTTTAACCCAATACATGTTCAACACCACTTTCGATTTGCCAGTCTTGAAGATACATTTATATACACGCTTTACAAATAGTGCAGCTAATCCAGTTTCATTACATTAAGTTTATGTTGGCCCTAAAGAAATATTACCAATCCATCTCAAAGACTAAATAAAGGTAACAACCTCTCCCAATACACATTCTTACCAACTATGTTCATTCACTCCTCTGAGTTTTAGACAAATACACACACGACTCCAGAAATGATGATACCCAGCAACCTTAAATTTTAGTATGTTACATAATTGTGCCCCTGAAAATCAGCAAAAATGTGAAAAGAAAATAACAACAAAAACTAAAATGTAATAATATCGGACATGCAAGTACAATCGATCAACTTGTTTATCAATTACGCAAAATTAATATTAAAATATCAGAAAAATACTATGAAGTACAGTTGAGAATTGTGGGCATTAATTTCACTCAAAATAGGCAATGATGCAAAGAAAGACATTAATCTTTGAATAAAAGAGTCCTAACACATTTTAGCAAATAACTTGTGTTTCATGGATGTAATCAAGATGTTATCTAGTTTCAAAATTAAAAGGAAACAGATCATTCCAAAAGTGGGTCTCATTCACCACCCAATGCAGAATAATTAATTCACACCTTCATACTTTTGACACAAATAACAATCCTCATTGAAACAGATACCCAACATCTAGGCTCTACTATAACGCCACATGAAACCCATGCATCTACTACCCCATCAGCAAACAATGGCGGGTGTGCAAACGGGGTGGGATGGTTGCACTTTCCCTGAAAACTGCTTCACCGGCTTGTCAACACATTGCCCTTCATTGTTTATCTGTGTCCTGTGGGGAAAACCCGGAATATGTAGAGCAAATTGATCCCAGGTCCAGGTGGCCAATGTATAAAATACATTTTATGCACCATCATATTATAGTTATATCTATCACAACAGTGAAACACCAAATTTATCATTAGATCAGGGGTTCCAAAACTTCGTAGATGTGTAACTAGAGAAGAGTTCCTGCAACACTCTTAATTGCACAACACAGGAAAGTTTTTAATTATATTCGTAAGAACATCACTTACAAGTAGTGTATAGGACTTCATTGTGAGAAAAACTTGTGTATCACATATAAATACAAAAATTCGTTTACATTGAATAACCAATTGCTTGATTGATAGAAAAGAATTATGAGTATGGAACTTTCCCCAACTTTTCTATTAATGGAAAATAATTAGCCCAGTAGAATGAGGTCCAGCTGGAGAGTTCATTAAAAGATGAAATAGGATTCTTGCAGGAACTTAGAAGTGCCTGTAATATTTTATTTTATCCGTAAACGTGTTTCACTGTAATTTGTAAATGTTGTTTCACTGTAAAATCCTATAGCACTTTCTTCTCACATATTCCTTTCTTCATAAATGTGCAATTTGAAGAAAACTTAAAAGCAAATTACATAGATAAATCTTTGTTTATTTTTAAAAAATGTTTCAAGAATGAAGCAAAAATATAAGCACAGATTTTTGAATATTCAGATATTTTAAAATTTTCTAAAATAATACACCACCCTTTCTTCCATCAGATAATTCACAACACCAAAAACAATAAGTTATACAAATAATCTTAGTATTGATGTAGTGTATTAGAAATAGGGTACTCCTAAGTCCTACTATATTACAATACAAAAAGTTATTATGAATATCTACCCTGAAAAATATAGAAAAATATTAATATTTCAGCTCACTTTCTTTAAATACTGTATATAAAATCTACCAGTAAAATGAAGAAAGCAGTTCTACACCAACTTAGAGAATAAAACATCCAAGATAAAACGTTCATACATCATCATACTTATGGTTCTTACCAATGGTACACATATCACAATAGATAAGATATTAAATACAGACCTGAAAATTGTATCCTACAAGAACACAATTACTTGGCATAATAATACAGAAATGGCACTATTTACACAGCAACAAAGAGAGTAGTTCAAGGAAGGTTATGATTTAGAACCAACTTTGGAGATCAATTCATCACAGATCAAAATCAACTCATTGTTTTCTTTAGTCTTCTGCTCAACTTGTTCTTCAAGAGAGGTGAGTTTTATTTCATTCCTCTTGAGAATAGCTTTCATTTGGGATATCTCTGCTTGATGTTTTGTTTGAATTGAATGTAACTCTTGATTTGCACTGAAATATAATTTGTTATGAGACAGGTGGTACACTCCTAGATGTAACATACAAAAAAAAATACAAGAACTTTCAGTGGAGTAACCAGAATGGAACATCGTTCAAGAGACTTCATCACAAATATAAAAAAATATAATGATTTAAATATTACACTGTAACGTACTTCAGGAATTATAGTGTTGTAGTAAATATTACTTATGCAACAAAAATGAATTAAAATATAAAATCATGAATTAAAGCTAATTACAAAGTATTTCCTAAAACCAGAACAAGCATATACATAATGTATTGTTAAGATTCAATCAATTTTTAACAGGTTGATTTTTTTGACCCACATCTATAATGCCAATTAAAATCAATACTACAATTTAAACTACATTTCCCCCCTGTAAATAATGAGTTATACAAAATAAAAGTTAAAAGTATATGTATATTTTGAGAATATGATTTGGAAAGCATGTCATCCTAGGGAAAGAAATGAGTTGTTGAATAGAAGATAACTGGACAAATTTTAGATATCTATAATAAACATTATAAATATCTAAAAATTGAAATTTTTTTAAATTCCTGACAACATTCTGGCTGAAAACTTCTGAATTCATTCTGCATATGATAGTTGTAAGAATTAGAAGAGAATGGTCTGGATTATAAAATAAATTATTACACACACAAATCTTTAATACAAAATATTTATCATTAGGAAAATGAATAAATAGAAGCTAAAAAAGTTTTAGATTGATAATAAATGATTAAACACAAGAAAAAATTGGCAAGTCCAACGAGAATATTAAATTTTCTTAATTTGTGACCTCATCCCAAGAAATTACAATTAATTTTTTTTTTTTTTTGGTAAAATAATAAATGATTAAACTAATAAATTATATTTGACACAGAAGTCTTATACAACAAGTTTCAAATTTTTCTACATATAAATATTGTTAATTCTCTCTACCCGAATACAGCGAAGGAAAGTTACAGTACAATGTGAAATCACGTAACCACATATAATAGTATAATCTGTCCATACCTTTCGAGTTGGGACGTAGCATGTTCCTTCAATGTTTCATACTGTTTTTGCGCTTTCTGCAGAGCAGATTCATATTCGACAAGCCTAGCACTGAGAACTTCTTCATTGTCTTTCATGTTCTTGATGACATTCTTACACAACTCGTACTTCCTGCAAATTCAATGAGGTAAATCAAATAACACACTCAAGAACATTTTTTGTAAAGAAACAGCTAATTAAATTAAGTTTACAATGCTAACAAAAAGTACAGTATGTCAAGTTATTAAGATAATTAAAAGTAAACTGAAACACAAACCATATTGTTCGGAATATAATACGTCCCCAAATATAGTTCAATCCCAGGTATTCTATAGGAAAAATTGGAGAGAGGAAATACCCATTTTCTTTTATCTTTTTAAATTACTTTTCTTCTAACTTATGAACAATGCAAGCACTTTTTTTTTTCAAAGCTTTTTTTCAGAAGGGTCAACATATTCTCTACTTGTGATCAAATAAATAGCAGGCACATGTTTAGAAATGATAAATATAAGAAGAGTCTCGGCGTGAGAATTTCATGGTATTCCAAGAATATTTAGATGTAACATTGTTGTCTTTAAAACACATATATACAATATACATATATATTGTAGATATGTATATATACATGTATATATACAAATATATCCAGTAACTTTTAGAAAGCAACTCTCACAAGTATTAAATCTTTTATGGAATTTATTGTATCAAGCACAGACAATAATGATTAATATTAAATGAGTTTACTGTTAACTGTAAAGTACTTTGAACTATTTTGACAATACATTTCAGTAAATTCAATAAAACATATTACAATATTCTTTAAGTAAATTACCTGTTCTATTAAATCATATTAAACTGTCAACACTACTACTTTATATTGTAAATTGGGCTTACAACCTGTTGATGACAGATAATATTAAGTATTTTGAGGTAAGGAGTATTCTACATTTAAAATGTAAACATTTGAAGTAAATTTTTAATTTATGGTACAAACACAAAAAGTTTACAAAATTATGAAGAACATCTGTAATAAAAGTAGTACATACGTGTGTAAATCAGTAAATGCCCGTTCTGTATTGTGCAAGTGCTCTTTCAAAATTTCTTGCTCACTGAGTAACTGTTTCTGGACAGCTTCAAAATTTAATTGCTCCAACTTCCTCTCTGACACCAAATCAGCCATTGCTTTCTCAAATTGAGCCATAACACTCTCATAGTTATCTTTGATGGAGCTGATAGACACAAAGAAACATTAGTCACATGGAATAACAAACACAAAAACTTCTTGTAGACATTTAGAATGTATAAGGTTATTCAACAGAAATATTCAAACATGGGAGTAATTAATTTCATTAATCAAATACATCTGCAGAACAACAAAAAAGTTTCAGTCCAGTTATGTGAAGAGAAGAAAACAAAATATTAATTCAATGATGTCCACCAAGCATTGGGTTGCATAGGAAAAATAAATTTTGTTTAGTTTTTTTTTGTTTGTGGGGCTTTACGGCTCGTCAATATCGAGGTCATTAGAGCCCTAAAATTCAGTACAGGTAGGGAAAATGCAGTTATGCACTAATCAGAACCAACATGACTCTCCCCACGTGTGGGGCTTGCCAAATGACTCAACTATACTCGCTAAAAACCCTCCTGAACTACAATATATCATAACATTACAAAAAATGAGGAAAATGAAAGATACCCAGCCCTAATAGCGTCAGGAACGAAAAGGTCAGGAAAGAGAAAGGTAGGAGCCTAACACAAGGAAGTGGAAGTAATGCCAGACTCAGCTCGGGGCCCCGTGTTTGCTTGTACTTACTAGATGTAAGTCCCCTGGGGGGAATTTTGCTTCGAGTTAATGAATCATTTTTACCTTTCTCCTCTAGTTCACTGTTACAGGTGAAAGTTTAGTTAGGAAGGGCAAATATGCCCAATGCACTGCAACCAGTGTTTCATCTATTGTGCTTCCCTAGAATGAATGTTGTGGTGGAATGAAATGCAGGTGAAATGGTAGTACAAGAATACTTGTCACAAACCCTCCTTCGTCCCACTTGGATCAGAATGGGTATTAACCAGAATCACCAGTAGAAGGTGAGTTACAAAGGTACCAAAATATTTCAACCAGTATATTAAAAATGGTGAATCAGGAAATTGACTACGCTGTACACTGTGCGTATGAATGTAGAAGAATTAAAGACATGTAAGAAATATTTACCATGCACAGTATGTAAAGTTAAAACATATTTCAGGTATATTTCATGAAAAAAAGAAAAGGGTTTGATTCAGATTAAATAAGAAATAATGGTTTATCTTTCAGATCTTGTTAATAATGAAAGGAGGAAAAAATTCGCCACTTTTCAGAGAAGCAAAAATGGGAAATGTTATAGTCAAGACGCCTAGAAAATGTGCTTTTTCTTATATTGGACACATCCCAAACTTTGGATATCACCTCCAATTCCTGTTATTTTTGCTTACATTTTTGTTTACATTTTTGTTAACTGTTACATTTGTCTAAACCCACTAATTTTCTACAAGGGCAAAAAATGTTTTTGTTTTTGAAAATACACAAAATCTCAAAACATCAGCAGATCAATAAAATTATGGAAATAAAGTCTGACTTATTATTTTTTCAATATTTTTTAAATAAAAAGTGAAAGTGAAGTGAAATAGAAAAGATGAAAAATTATTGAATGTCTTAAATAGTGACACATAGTTTTGAGTGTTTAATAGTTATAAACATATGTGCTCTACAAGACTTCCACCTGAAAACGAATTGATCTTTAAAGGAAAGAGACTACTAGTGTAGGATCTTTTGTGAAGTTAAGAAGAATTCCAGAAGTTATAAATTAATGCATTTCCAGGGAATTTCCTGATTTTCCTTCCCTGATACTAGAGATCTGGTATCTAAAATTGCACTTCAATCATATTGGCTAACTCTATGACTGCATCTCACACATAAATACTTCCTAAAAGGATTCCTGTACCTTATGGTGTCAGGGGTTCTTAAATAACCACATAATCTTTATCAGTGGTAACAAACAGACAAAGGAAATGATAGATATGTCAAAACAAACATAAAATTTTAACAAGTCTTACAAAATTAATATGCATGGAATACAAAATGTCAGTGTAAAGATTAGTTCTAAAATTGTTTTTATTACTTTTCCTTGAAGGGATTAATGGAAATGTGATTTTTTGGCCATGGATTTCACTGATACATTAAAAATTATTATTTTGATCAAACAAAGAAAAAAATTGCAAAAGATTGTGCAAATTAACAAAAAAATATTTGGTCATAAAGGAACAACTAATATTTTGTGAAATTTAATTTGTATTACACATGAAAATTGAAAATGGTATATTATTTTCAAATGCTTTCCCTCAAGTATATTGTTATTGGCAGAAATTTTTTTGAATTACCTTTAAACTCATACATACATAAAAAGGTTGTTTCTGCCTATAGTCAATAGGAGAATAAGACTTCAAAAATGTAGTTCAAAATTTTTGTTAATAATTACTTTTCAACAATTCTATATTCTAGAAATTAACAAATTTTTCTATAACATACTACCATTTTCAAAATTATAAAAATAAAATCTGTACAGATCCCAAAAGCTATTTTTAGATATTAAAATAATGAATTTAAAAAATCCACTTCTATTACTATTAAAAATGCAACTTTGTTTCATTCAGGTTCTAGCAATCTTTTCATTATAATTATGATTGTAATTGATTCTTCTTTTCTTGTAACAGTTCTCATAGCAAAATTAGCATTGGTGATTTACACATACCTCATTTTTTCTTTCTCTTTCCGACACTGAACAACTTCAGTTTTCAGTTCATTAATGATATCCTTTGCTTTCAGCAAATCAAACTCATGACCTCCAACCTGCTTTTCCAATCTGTTCACTTCTTCCTACAAAATAAACAAATGTTATTATCGAGGAATTCCCCCAGTCATGTCTTTATAACATACTAAATAATGAAGTACTTCGTGCATACACATCTTCTAAAAGGAATTAACTATTTGCCATGTCTTAAAGGAATTCAATATTTTTAATATTCTTTTGACAAATATGGAAGTCCTAATGTTGCAATTGTTTTGAAATAACAATATAACATACTATTACATTATAAAGCAATCCTTAATAATCTATATCGAAAATTGCAAGAGAAAGATCAGACATACACTCCAATCAACATTTAGGATATTTCAGTAGTGGTTCTACAAGAATTTTTCAATTCCAATATTGCCCATTAAGAAAACTTAATATTCCGTCTTGTGTTTCACTCTTGACTCTCATTTCCAAAATACAAGTACTGTGTTTATGAGAACAGATACTGTGATACTGAAATATTTGAACTTTTCAGAGACGTCAAACACCGTCCAACACAGTAAGTGACAAAGAGGTAGACAAAATATTGTTTCACGCCACCCAACTCAAAAAGTGTCTTTTGGATTTTTATCTACTGTGCCAAAGTGTATTTCACAGTGTTCACTTTAGATACTAATGAATTTAGGATTTTATTTTCAATATTATAGCCAAAGTAAAAGTGATATGTCAAAACAACTAATCTATAAGAAAATTTCTAAAGAAAAGCACAATAACATTATTAATAATAATAAATTTATTGTCAAAAAACAGTACAAACTGCGTATGACCCACGTGGAGGAAAATAAACTAATTTACTCTCCGGAAGCAAGCGAGGGACCATCCCATCAATTCCGATCAAGGCAGAGGCGGATTCAAAAATTTCAGCAAAAGTTCCTAGATAAGATAAAAAGTTAGCTGCGAGTTATAATACATATATAATGCAAATATGTTTGTAAATTTACATGTACAAGTTATTATCGAACTATAGATTATTCTGAGTATAGTGTTTAAAAATCATAAGAGTTGAAAAAAAACCCACAAAATTCACGATTTATTGTTACAATAAATACACCCCTAGACAAAGCCTACAGAACCTGTATTAGAAATCCGCCTCTATCCGGAGGAAAACCGGAGAAAAACCCAGGCCAGGATGGGGCTAAGAATTAATGTACACAACCGTGCCAAAGTTGAGTACACACAAAACTAAATTAATATGAGCCATACGGCAACACAATCATGTAAGAAAATAGTTTTTGAAACTGTTATAAGTTATTTAAAAAGTGCTACAGCAATGGCGTGATAAAGTACAAGACGGATTTAACTTTTATTAAAATCAATAAATTCTT
>NNCF01136019.1:154665-204056 GCA_002313205.1 Laupala kohalensis | reverse complement strand
TTTAGTAGATGATGCAATCAGGGAACTTAATCTGTTTATGAGAACATTAGTGACAGATTCAGGGTCATCATAAGTCAACAAGTCCTCCCAACTACATTTTGAAGCAGCGTTTCTCAGTTTCACATAATCTATAAATTGAACTCTTTTATTATTATTTCTAATTCTTGTATTTGGGAAATCCAAGAACAATGAATAATGATCTGCTATAGTGAATTCATGTACTAAGGCCTTACATACTAGTCTAGACTTACAATAAAAATTATCGATACAGGTACCACTCCCAGCATTAGGTCTTGTAATTCCATATACTTGCGGTAGATATCCCATTCTCAAAAACGTAGTCAGGAATTTATCTTCTATTTCAGTTGTCCTGAATAAATTTATGTTAAAGTCTCCAGCAATCACGTGATTGGTAAACCCCTTAGTATCTAATAAAAACCTCTCACAGTCTTGCGTGAATTGTACTTTAGAGATGCTGGCACATCTATATACACCAGAGATGTATATCTTTTCTTGATCCTGCTTAATAGTTACAGTTAAAAAAGTTGTTGATCCTATTGTTACCCTAAATCCTTGAGCACCAAAACCTTCCTTAACATATATGACTACCCCATCAGCCTTATTCAAAACACTATTATTGTAGAACACTTCATACCCCTGGATATTATTTAGAGTCAATTCTGGTTGTGTCCATGTTTCCGTAACAATGATTATTTGTGGCACAGGCGTAATTAGTTGAAGGTAAGCCTCTAGGAGAACCCCATTTCTCGCCAAACTTCTAATGTTCACTAGGAGTAACAAGATATCTTTATGAGTTGTATATTTATATAACTCAGAACTGTTTGTGAATCTGAGTTCTTCACTGATAGCACACTCTTCAAGTAAAAAGACTGATAAGTATAGATAAGTAAAGAATAATTCAAAACAGCATTTACAAAACACAGAGAATGATGACATTAGGAACTTAACATCTGCACGGAAGTGGTGAAGAAAGGAATAAAGCAATAATGTTTGAATATGATGACCATCATGATACAATTATTATCACCATAAATGTTAAAATAATTTCCCCATAATTTTATCTTTCCTCAAAACATTCATAGCATAACCATAATTACTACATAATTTTAATGGTAAAGTATTTCCAGGAAATATTAACTTATTGTTTTCTTCAATAAAAGAGGTCCTTTTTAAATCTCTTCCCCCATCCCATGTAAAAAGAATAATTTAACAATTGATCCCTATGAATATAAGTGTAAAAATGACAATTGTAGGCAAGACATCTTTTGCCAGTGCCAGTGAAGAAAGCCAAAATAGTTTGAAATTTCAAAAATACTGCAGCAAATCCATTTAGAAATTAGAAATGTATCTACAATTCCTACATAAATATATTAGCCTACAGAATTTAAAAAAAATGTACATTAACTTACATTCGGTGTTCCAGGAAAATTTCCTCCAGCCAAAAATGACACCTCATTCACAGATTCTTTGACATCTTTAATAATGAGATCAGTTGAATTAAAACTTGTGCCAGAAAAATTATTTGCATTTTGACTACTTCCAACCTTCGATAGTTCATTTTTCAAATTCCTCACTGATAAATCAAATGCATCAATTTCCAATTTTTCACTTCTTCCCACTCTCTGAGCATTGGGACTTTTTTCTGATGGCACTATCATTGCATCACTTGCTTCCTTCAATGAACAGACTTTTTCTTTCGGTAAACTCATCGCCAAAGTATGATCCAAGATTGAAACTGACATCACCACCGACTTTTCATTAGGAGTGATAATATTAGATAGATTCTTTTCAGATTTTTTTTCACCAGGAGACAAAATAGTCTGCTCAGAGGGTGTTGTTGTCGTTGATGGACAAAAACTGTTGTTCAAAGAGTTTGAGATCTGAGGAAGGTTGAGGATTTTCTTATCAGTCGCAAAAGAATTCACTTTGGAAGATGAAGGAACATTATCACCAGCCACAATTATAGGCCCGACATCTTTCTCACTTTGAACCTCTGAGGAAATTTTCTTTAAAGAGGCACTCTCATTCCTCAAGTTTTCTTCACATGTATCTGCATTCATTGTAGAATCTAACGTGGTTTTCAAATGATTTTGAGAACACGAGTCAGAAGGTTTTGGATAAAATTCCATAGGAGCAACCAAAGGCAACATGTCTCCTTCCTTAACATCCTGATCTTTTTTCTCCACAATCAGAGATGAAGCCTGGTTCGGTGAAGATGCCCCATTCTCATCCCCACTGACTGCAATGCACATGGATTCCAAAATATTCTTTAAAGGACTCTGAGGATGAGGCAATTGAAATGAATCAAAACCTGTCACTGAAGGTTGTAATTTTTCTTCATTAACACCCTCAACCTTCTCAATTCCAAAACCAGTCAAGTTCTTGTCAGAAGAGCTCATTTCTTTTCCAACCGAATTAAATGTACAATCTAACAAATTTTCAAACTTTTCACAAGATTCACCTTTGGTAGGGATTGGAGATGGAGTGGCATCATCAATTGAAGGTATTGTTTCTATTTCTTTTATTTGCAGAATTTCTGATCTTTGAACAGCAGGCAAAATGTTATCCAATGTTAGAGTCTCCTTCCCCAAACTAACCACATGGGTTTTCAACTCAAGCGCAGTATCCATCGGAGCCTTCAACTCAAGCGTGGTATCCATCGGAGCCTTCAAATCAAGGGTGGTATCCATCGGAGCCTTCAAATCAAGGGTGGTATCCATCGGAGCCTTCAAATCAAGGGTGGCATCCATCGGAGCCTTCAAACCAAGGGTGGTATCCATCGGAGCCTTCAAACCAAGGGTGGTATCCATCGGAGCCTTCACATCAAGGGTGGTATCCATCGGAGCCTTCAAATCAAGGGTGGTATCCATCGGAGCCTTCAAATCAAGGGTGGTATCCATCGGAGCCTTCATATAAAGGGTGGTATCCATCGGAGCCTTCATATCAAGGGTGGTATCCATCGGAGCCTTCAAACCAAGGGTGGTATCCATCGGACCCTTCAAATCATCAAGTGTAGTATCCATCGGAGCTTCCAAATCATCAAGTGTAGTATACATCGGAGCCTTCAAATCAAGGGTGGTATCCATCGGAGCCTTCAAACCAAGGGTGGTATCCATCGAACCCTTCAAATCATCAAGTGTAGTATCCATCGGAGCTTCCAAATCATCAAGTGTAGTATACATCGGAGCTTTCAAATCAAGGGTAGTATCCATTGAAGCTTTCAAAACTCGCATAGTATCCATTGCAGCTTTCAAATCTATTGTAGTGTCCCTTGGAGTCTTCAAAACTAGTGTATCCATTGGAGGTTCCAAGTCAACTATACTATCCTTCGGAGCTTTCAAATCTGGAATAGTATCCATTGCAGCTTTCAAATCTCGCATAGTGTCCATTGCAGCTTTCAAATCTAATGTCGTGTCCATTTGAGCTTTCATATCTAGTGAAGAAGCCATTGAAGCTTTCAAATCTGTAGTAGCCATTGGAGCTTTCATATCTGAAGTAGTAGCCATTGGAGCTTTCATATCTGAAGTAGTAGCCATTGGAGCTTTCATATCTGAAGTAGTAGCCATTGGAGCTTTCACATCTGAAGTAGTAGCCATTGGAGCTTTCACATTTGTAGTAGTAGCCNGAAGTAGTACCCATTGGAGCTTTCAAATCTGAAGTAGTAGCCATTGGAGCTTTCATATCTGAAGTAGTACCCATTGGAGCTTTCAAATCTGAAGTAGTACCCATTGGAGCTTTCACATTTGTAGTAGTAGCCATTGGAGCTTTCACATCTGAAGTAGTAGCCATTGGAGCTTTCATATCTGAAGTAGTACCCATTGGAGCTTTCAAATCTGAAGTAGTACCCATTGGAGCTTTCAAATCTGAAGTAGTACCCATTGGAGCTTTCAAATCTGTAGTATCCATTTGAGATTTCAAATCTGTACCATTCAAAATAGTTGCTAAATGACTTTGAGAACATCCTACACAAGTAGTTTCAGTCAGTGGAGAATGGGGCACAGGTTCAGACTCTCTGTCTTCAATTTTATGAAGTCCATCGCTCTGACTTGTGTTTCTATCACTTACTAAACATTGTTCAGTAAATAATGTTTCTGCAATAGAATAAGAGGCTGTACTTTTGATGGGAGTTGAAGTGGCATTGATGACTGGAGTGGAACAACCCATTCCTTTGGTAAAAGTTTGGTCGTCCATACTGTCAAGAACAGAAGCATCTTGACCAAAACTTACCTTCGTGAAAGTGGTCGTAGAAAATTTTGTTTCAAATGTATCAACCAATTTAGGAATCACATTATGTTTATCAGAACTAGCAGTCACAGTAGGTGTCTCTGCAACTGAGGCTGTAGATACAACTGCCTCACTTTTATCCTGATTTTCTTCACCTTCATTGGCAGAAGAATACTTGGCACCAACCTTCTCATCCTTTGAACATCTGTACTTGGCTTTCTCATGAAATGTATCATTCAAAGTTTCAACCTCATTTGCAGATGCAAGTGTATTTTTTTGGTTCTCATCCTGGTTTTCCTTGCTTTCAACAAGGGAATTCATCTCCACATCGTTATCTTTGTCCGCTACATTTTCCTTCTCAGTTTCTCCAATGAATGAACGATCCTGTATACTCCTTTGTACATATTCAGTTTTCCTTGCGACATCAGAGGTCTCTGGTACCACAGATACAGACTTCCAAGTTTCCTCACGTTCAATACAAGTAGGCTTGTCCATTGAAGCACTAGCTTCCTCTAATTTTTCCTCCTGTATTTTTGTATTGAGAGTGTATTCTAAGAAAGCCTTCAAATTACTTTCACTGGGTACAAGAGACAGTTCAGTATTCAATGGAAGAACCTCTCCAGAGTTTACATTACATTTCTTACTTTCAACAAGACTGGCATTCTCACCCATGAAAAAACCTTCTGTCCCAAAACTTTTCTCAACAACAGTAGCATTCAATGAAGCATCTAATTGGGGATCCTGAACATTTTCAACAACACTGGTATCAATCAATGTAGAAGGTAAATCAGAGCCTTGAGTTTGAGAAACAGTCTTTTCCTCAACAACTTTTTCTCCCTTACCTTCAACGGTAGCTTTCAAATCTAGTGCAGCATCCATTGACAAACTGTTGCCATAACTTCTTTCCTGTTGCCTCTCAGACGTATTCTCAGGAATTATCAAATCCACAGTAATATCTAATATTGTATCAGAACACAACTGAGATTTAGTCCTTGAAACAGATGCATCAACAATGGGAAGAGGGGACATCTGAATATCTGCATGGACATTTAAATCTCTCTCTCTTCCTTCAAGAGTAGAATTTATGGGCGAGTTATTTCTTTCTTCAAAGCATTTGTTTTTCAAGTCAGTTCTTTCAGCATTCATCATTGTAGCTTCAATTTTATTAGCTAGTTCCTTGATTTTTGAAATCTCTGAAAATGTAGTTTGGAGTTCACTAGAAACTGAAGTAAAGCTGTTTTCACAAAGAGAGACACTATTGTCATCTTTCAATGAAGAGCGATGTAACTTCTCAAACCTCTTAGTTTTAACTTTATAATCAATAAGAGAATCATGATGAGCAATTCCAGAGGTTTCCTTCACTTCACAACATGAACTCTCGGTCAATGATGTGTCATTTTTCAGGTGCAAATTGTTCAGTAGGACAATTCCTGCTTCAAGAAGCATATCCTGCTCCAGAAAAGATGAAGCTCCTCCTTCAGCAGAATCGGCAGATGGCTCTATATGCTTCACTTCCAAAACTCCCTTGTTATCGTCACAAACTGGAGAAGTTTCAACTCTCAAAGAAACACCCTCAACAGTTTTGTCCTTTCCTTCATCTTTAAAACTTCCATTAACATCCTCTAACTGACCAGAAGAATTTTGAATTTTGGTCAATTCCCCAGGAGACACATCTGAATCGACTTTTGCACAGAGAGAGATTTCACAATGGCAGGGAGCGTCTGAAGCATCTCTACCACCAATTAATATTTCTCCTTCACTTTTACTCTCGCATAAGTCTGGGGCTGAATTACTCAGAGACATCTCTCCTGTTCTTGATTTGTCAGCTACACTTTGGATCATTTCACCATTTTTCAGATGATGAGATTCACTGGCTTTCTCTGCACTGTTTTCATACTCCAATTTACCCTCAGAAGAATCTTGCGTTTCTTCAACATGGCTGACTCTACGTACAGGAAAAGCCACTAATTCATCCTCTGCAGATGGAAACAAGGAAACTGGGAAAGCCATTTCAGGGGCCAAAGGAGAACTTGTTAAACTCCTGGACGTACTCTGCTTCACTCGAGACACAGATACTAACTGTTTCAACTCTGTATCCTATCAAACAAATAAACATTTATAAAAAATCAAATATGAAAATAATTATTCAATTATAACATTTGGAGGGACTGTGTGTAGCAACTAGTTGAATAATGTTGAAATTTCTTTAATCTCTCGTTTATAGAAATGTCATTTTCCAATTTCAGAAGAAAAAAAACACAGTATTAAATTTTCATTATCAAATAGAGAAGATGTTAAATTTAGTAAGTGGATCCCCCCCACCAAAAGAAAAACAAGATTACAAAAAAAATCTTTGATCAAAAGGGATATCCTCCAAGGATAAAAAGCTCCCAGCAAAACAGAAGATATTTTTTTGTCATTCCTGTCATGAGTACTCTATTTCCAAGTATTTTTCACAATATCTACTGTCCCTAAGCTAGGGAGAATAATTACTAGTTAAATATTTGTAATTTATACTACTTAGAAAGTGGACAAATACATTGCAGAAAATGCTTACAATTCTTCAAGCCACAAGCCGCGGTCATTAACTTCAAAGATCATTCAACACACTCTTTCACAAAGCAATTTGGATAAAATTAGCAAAGCAAAAGTAAATGGTTAAAAGAAAGATTTTTTACCAAACATTAAAATTGTACAAAAAGACAAAATAAAAAAATCATTAAGGACACGGACAATCAAGGAATAAAGTATGCAAATTCAAGCTCAATTTTTGCTTATAATTGAATGTCAGGATTTGCCATAATATGGATAAGTCTATCAAAAAGAGATTTTCACACATCATAAGTAACAATCAAAATGCTTCAGTCAACCAGGTAGGTTGGCTACTACCATATACTTCTTTAAAGAATTACATAATTTAAAAAAACAAATTTTTAATTCCTTAAAGAATTACTTAAAGTTGTCCCTCACAAAAATCACATCAATATATTTCTTTAAATGTAAATAGACTGAACCAAATTATACACAGGTGGTGCTATTTATAATGACTATAAAAATTATTATTTATTATTAAAACCTAGTATACTATTATTAGAGCCTGGTTCTACATACTTTTTCAAAACATTCAGTCTCGTGTCATTTTCCCTAGTTTCTACATTTCAGATGTTGCAAAGATTGAAAAGATTTTTAATGAACATTTGTATAGCTTTTAATATATTACTGAAGATACTATCATAAGTATTTGCAACTGGATGATGATGTTTCACCCCGACAGCTGCTTAAAAGCTTTTCTATATTAAAAAATAATTCACACAACAAAAAAGGGGTAGCAGTATAAGAATGACAAATAGACCTCTTGCAGTTTTGAGTTCACAATTCCTACGACTTGTTTCCTTGAGACACAAAAATGTTCTAAGTGGTTTTGTAAGTCAACTTTCTGACATCTTCAAAAATTATGCTTAAAATATTAATTGTCTTATTTACTTTTCTAAAAATAAGTCTCCGACTATGACAATCGCTTTCTACAAACTCAGAGTAGAATTTTAGAAGACAGATAGTGACAATTTTTGTGAGGCAGGTAAAGGGTATACATGAAATGACTTAACTTTCATATTTCAAACAACAAAATTTACTGAGACATAACCTAATTATTAGTAAGAGTATAATTATTAGTATTAGTATTGGTAATTATCCTAATTAGTAAGATAGATGACTTGAAAACCTTCATAACATATATTTTGACCCACCAATCTGAACGATAGTCGGTCTATATTGAAACTGAAAGAGCAGTGATATGGGGACGTCACTTTTTCTTTACACGTCCTGGTCTCATTTTCACCAAGATAACTTTTATACATTTGCATAAAAGAGAGAGTATATAGTAAACATCCACCTGAACTGAAGCAACCAAAGTTAAAATAGACAACCAATAATAGTAATTTTGCTTCCAACTCAACTAATTTCTCACAAATAAAAACTTCCAACAGTTGTCTTGTTAGTAAGAAATTTGAATGGGCTAATAGATAGAGAGAATGAAATAAAAATTAAAGAATGCACAAGCACCATTTCAAAATTATTCTTTTAAATGAAGTTTACCAATACAGGAGTTCTTTCCTCTTCACAAGTTAATTGAGGTTTTGGTGTTGGCTCTTCATGCGCAGAGGCAGTACACTTGTTTTCCTTGTCAGGTTCATCTTTCAACACCTGAACATCGATCTCCTCTAAAGAACTCTTTAAATCTATACTCCCAATTCTGGCACACAAATCATCCAACATGTCACCTTTGTATGCAACAGAAGAATTAAATTCTTCACTGCATCTCTTAATACTTGGTACATGGGATACTTCATCCTTAAGTGGTTTGCTGGTCATCTAAAAAGTGAAGTACATTTATATTAAAAATCCCTTTCACTGTTCATTAAATACAAAGCACTACACTTAATCAAAGAGGAATATTTTAATTATACATTATTTAAAATTTCTATGAATTGTCATAGACTAAGTTAAATAGGGTCATCCCAGCCATGAAACCCATGGTTTCAGAACCTCGTTAATATTTTTTACTTGTTCTCTTTGTTATCCTAACTATCAATGTAAAATTATATACTTGTATCATGAATACTTTTTGAGATAAAATTGTTTGAAATTTACTGAAAAAGACAATTGAAATTTGTATCCAGTAACATTGTTTTAAGAACAAATTTGGTAACTTTGATAATTTTCATCATATTACACTAACATTCCAACTGACATTTTCAGAAAAAACTGCAGAAAGTTGAGAAAAAATAATTCAGTATTTTATCTCTTAAATATTGCAGACAGAATCAGCTCAAAACTGGAATTATGAACAAAAAACATACAATTTTCAAATTCAATTTTAGATAAAAGGCAGAGCAGTAATGAATGAAACTTTTTATCTACATTAATCCTAAAAGTATGAGCTAACAGAATCTGGAACAAAATGATGATTTTTTTTTACCGATAATATGTATTTAACATCAATAAATGAAAAACCCCAATGATTATTTATACACAATAACTTGCATTGTTTTGAAGTTCAAGGAATCATTATTTGAAGTCAGTGGAAAAAGAGGCTATGGAGATGTCCAATTAACCAAAACTATGACAGCCTCACTGAAAGATGTTCAAGAGATTGATTCAGATTCAGTTCAACATTGCATGATGCAGCATAGCCTGAAATGCCCTTCTAGCGCCCAGCACAAATCCTTCATCATGGAAAAACTTGGTGAGTAGGATTCCAATGATAGGGTGACATACTCTGCTAGGGTATATACAGAGAGAACTCAACAAGTGCGGTTCACTATAACGTTTGAAGATTATTTGGAAATCTTAATCGAAGGTCTTGAAAAGATCGCCTCATTAGAAAATCTCAAGTCAGATATTGAAAGGAAGTCAAAGCAAATCTGAAACTGAATGAAGCTATTGTGCTCCTTGATTTTAGTGAAAATTTTTCTTTTCTGTTGCAAAATATAGCCAAAAGATATTGTACAAGCAACAGGTGTTCTCCAGATGTAATCTACACACTACCTGACAATGAAGAAATAGAAGTTTCCAGTTTGTACATATTGTCTAATTAAATGGAACACAATGTGTAATTTGTTCATGAAACAAAAGGTTGAGGATTTCTTTAAAAAAAAACATTCCCAACTGTGAAGAAAGTCATTTCTCTAGTGAGGGATGTGCAGCCCAGTATAAAAATTGCAAAAACTGAGTCTTAGAAAGAGGCATAGTACAGAGGACTTCATGGTCTATTTTTGCCTCCAGCCATAGGAAGTCTACTTGTGACGGTATTGGAACACAGTCAAGCACCTTGTGACTAAAGTCAGCCTCCAAATGAGCCCTGGTAATGCTATTGATAATGTACAAATATTATGATTTTTGAAAGATAAAAATTTTAAATATTAAAATTAAGATGATCGAAAAGGAAATATTCACCAAGAACTAGAAATTAGTTTCTCTAAAGCCAAAACAGTTCCTGGAGCACACAGTTTTCACAATTTTATACTCAAATGTGAAAACACAATGGCGACAAAATATGATTGTTCTGATAAGTTTTGCATAATTTTCAAAATTTCTGTTTAAGAGTTAAGATGTCTACTATAAGTGCATAATTATATTGCATGCACTTATATTGATGTGTTCTTTTCAGAATAATATTAATTTAAACATGAAAATACAGGAGATTTTCAAATTAAATTCATGCATACTTGTGGCTCTGCTCCTTTCACTGGCCCTCAAAAGATGATATATGCTGGTTTCTTGTGACCAACATAATTTCATGTGTCAGCACACCAATCACAGGGAGAAGATATTAGTTTGATGAGAAAAATGTCACTTCAATTAACCTTCGATGCAGTGAGGGGTTAAAAATTACTCACAAAACCAGGTAAAAAGTTACTACACATTGTTAAGTTTCAAGCTTTAAACTAAACTCAAGCTTAATCATATTGATACCGCAATTTCCACTGTATTAAATATATTTATGTTAATTCTAAGATCAATTGAAGTGTATCAGACTTAAATAAACTGAAAAAACGTGCTAGATCTAAGACTAATCACAAAACTTGTTGTATTATAGTTGCACTTTTTGACCAATGTAGACTAATTTATACATTTTACATTGCTTTAATCAGATTGTTATATATACCTGTCCATTTCTAAGGTACATGCATTACAAACTGTTTTGCAAACAATCCTTTTGAATAACACAAATTCCATCAGTTAATTAAAATAAATATCAAAACCTTAGGGTTCTTTTCCATTGAGTTCAAATAATGATTCCGTGACAACTTCAAAACACAAGGCAAGGTATTGTATAAGAATAATCATTTGTGTTTACAGACAGTAAAAATGTGTTATTTATGTTTAAAACATACTATTGGTCAAAGAAACATTTTTGTTCATACTCAAAGGATTAATTTAGAAAAAATGTTTAATTGGTTACTGCCTTTTACCCGACATCAAATTTGAAAATTTCATTTTTTTTTCTCAAAATTCCAGTTTTGAGCTAATATTGTCTGCAATCTTTGAGAGAGAAAACTTTGAATTAATTTTTTCCTTAATTTGGAGGCTTTTCTGAAAATGTCAGAGGAGAATTTGTTGTAATAGGATAAAAAATACTGGAGTTATGATTTTTTCCTAAAACCAATGATACTGGTTATGAATTTCAATTTAGTCATTTTCAGCAAATTTAAAAAAAATCTCAAAATGTATTAGCAGTACAAATACACAATTTTACATTATTGATTAGGATAGCAAAATAAGCAACTAAAAAAATCATGAGATTCTGAGACCATGAGTGATTTTGAGTTAGAACAACCCAATATTACTACAATAAGAAATTTCAATGGAACACCTTGTACTCACCGATGGCTTCTGTATATTTTCAAGCTGAGATACATCTCTCAAAACTCTGCTTTTCATATCTTTATCTACAGGCTTAGTGGTACCACTTAATTTGGAAGAATCCATTATTTCAAAAAATTTGAAGTATTTATTCTGTTCTACCTACAAATAAGATATACACTGTGTACACTACAGTATGAAAGAAATTGCAATTGAAATTGAACTATTATTTTCTCATTTAATAAAAACGAGTTAATATATAGAGTGAAAAGAAAACACTTTCGACATACAACGTAGCTGTAATGAGGTATTTAAGCATGCCTCCAGAAATATGAGGAAACTGTTGGTATCCCTGATAATCAGTCAGTTGAAAGATTTGAATTAACAGAAAATTCACAAATGTTCTTTGGACACAAATCACGACCAAAACCAGAAGTTTTTCCTAACAACGATTTTATAGATAAAAAGGAAGATAAATGAATACAATAATACATACGTCGCACGTAATATATTAAAACTAAGCTTACTTTACACACAACTCATTTAGGTACTAGCTATCTTTAACGAGAATATAAACGGAAGGGTTAAGTCTTTATAGTTTGTGCACTTATGGTTCAACATCGATTACTATTATCAAGGGTCATCACATTTTAACCAAAAATTGTACTCAGCTGATCGTTTAAATATCATGCACGCTACTTCGCTACTCACCCATAAATTACCGTCCAGTATTCTGATCACTGTACAGACTGGCACAACAAAACAATCAAAAAGAAAGCAACACCACACTCCGGTATCAAAATCATATATCCCAGCGGTTTCCGACTCTCAGGGGCAAATAATCTTGTAAGAATCGTGAATAAATCTACAGCGAGAATCACCGCCGTTCACCGCACAACTCCATAATCACACAAATCGCGCGGTCTGCAACGTCCTAACCGAAAACTGTGAAGAAGGGTGGCACTACTGTGTATTCAAGAGAGAGCGATTACAATTGGACTACAGAATTGTATCACATTCAACTCACAAGAACGCGCGGTTTCATAGAAACTACTGAAGTTGTTGATAAAAAACTTGAAGCTCCCATTTTACATTTCTTAGTAAACCTGTAAAAAAAGAGGAATCAGCATTTTAGTCATCTCATGAGCTGCTGTAACTTGATATTGTCCAACAAACAAATATTTTCTAGAAAAGCGTATGTAAACAAACAACAACAAAGTAACAAAACTTACCTAGTAAATTTAAACTATAGCGAGAAGTATTTTTATTTCCTACAACGTTAATTTTTTCAATGGTTATTCGTTTATATTAAGACGTGTCAATTAATGAAGGTAATGTACAGATTTATATTCTTCCTACATGACGATTAAGGAAACACCCAAACAAGTGCGCACTGCTATTGGTAATTGAGGATAATGTCTTTTATGGGGTATTTGCAGTTGTATTTCTTTTAAAATATATTATTATACCTTAAAGGACCTGACGCGTCCAAACAAAATTGTAAAAGTGGACCTATCTACTGTTTTCATGTCCTTAATCGGAATTCATGGGAGAACCCCTTGCAGGCCCCTTGCTTGTTTCTGGAGAGTAACTTAGTTCATTATCCGCCACGTGATCAAACGCAGTTTGCTACTGATTTTTTGACAGTAAATTTTATTTATGTATTTATAAGTTTTTTAAATTCATATTATCTTATAGTTACGTTTTCGAATGTTTCTTTTATTCTAACGTTTATTAAAGTGTCCAGAGTAGAAAGAAAAACCAATCGCATTCCTTCCGCGTCTTTTTCACCTCATCCTCAAAAGCGGAATGGAAAGACTTTTCTGTCAATTGTGTTGGTCAAGATATTTTCGTCCACTGACAATATAATATTGATAATGGTACTCTTAATAACAACAGAAAAAAGCAGAAATATTTTTATTTCATAATGCCTTGTTTTATACCCGTTTGAGCCTACCTGAAAATATTTAAAATCTTTTATCAAAAATGACCCGGGCTGAATCATAATTTTCTGCTTGCGTTGAGTAAAGATATAAACTTGATAGGGCGTGTCAATTGCATTGTTGAGGGGTACTAGAAAAGGGATTTTCGAAATTTAGATTGTAAAAGTTTTTTAGTGTGAAATGTGATTTTTCGAAATTTCGTTGCAACTCACGAACTAATTGAGTTATGTCGGTTTTTGTTTCTTAACGTTGTTATTTTGTTTATCTAGAGACATGTCCTGGACATGTCTTTGGGGTTTCCAATATTTCATACTTAGTGGGGGTTAACGGTGAACATGGGTTTGCGGAGGTTTGTCGTAAGCGCTTTCTACGTGGTATGCTATTTTCGCTATTTTACGAACCGAGTGAGATACTATCTCTGTTTCTGCATTTGAAGATTATAAAATCACATAACTAAAACAAATTTCTGGAATTTTCTATATTTCAATTTTGAATACATGAAAATTGGTTCTGAATGTATTACACATTCAAAAGTGGAGAAAAAAAATATAAAAGACAGGAAATTAAAATTTATACAGAATGTTTCATATATACTGTAGAAACTCATTCGAAAGTATTTTTGACTCTAAATTATAAGTAAGTTTCAGCCGCATCACAAAGACAAAACTTCCGTGCGAAGCCGAGCAGGATCAGTTGGTTAAAAACAAATTTGTAGATATTTTTACCAGTAGGCAACTATTATTATTCCTACTTTAAGAGAGTACATACAATGATCTTGCCTTGAGACGCAAAAATCTGCCATTTCCTTGATCGGAATTGACGGGGTGGTCCCTTGCTAGCTTCCGGAGAATAAAAATTAGTTTATTGCCCTCCATGTGGTCATTCACAGTCTGTAAATTCAATTTTTACCATAAATTAATTTATTGCGATGATGTCTGGGGTGCTGTTAGTTCTACAATTTTTGTCTGGCGACTGCAATTAATTGTTAAAGTTAACTTAATTGTATTAGAAGGTCTTTAATTATGAGAAAAAAAATCAGCTTTAGCATTGCAAATGTGTCCAATGTTGTCGTTCCGACAAAAAGGAGTTTTGTAAATATATTATGTAATTATTTATTATCACAGAAAATTTGTGGTATGTGTGGACCATCGCCCACATGTTGTCGTGCCTAGCCCCCCTACGGTCAGTTTTGTGATGTTTGAGTGCAATAAGGATAAAATATTCTCGTCAAATCTAGTCGCTAAAATATTAACTAACTCTTTCGTTTTCATGTATTTTTAAGTCGTGCTATGAAAATCTTTTTCCATCCCACCCCTAGATAGAGATTTCTAACCTTCACAGAACTTATTCTCAGATAATTTAATATAATGTCTTATGGCGAGGTTCGGGCCAATTCGGCCCGCTCTTCCTCCTAACCATGACCTTGAGTGAGGGAAGTGGAAAGAAAAGATGTTGGGTTTGACAGATAGTCAGATATATGTGCACAAAGTTTGACTGAGTTTGTTCTTGGCATTCCAGATTTCCCACGGAACATGTATACATACACAAAAAAAATCTATCGAGATTTTTCACAAGTAAAAAGTATATTCGATTAAAATTGCTCTCTGATTTCGGGTTCTAAGCAAAACCAAGACTTCATATTAGTCTTTTTATTTCTAATTTGAAGTCTTTTGAAATTTCTTCGTGCTCAATTTAACCCGATGTGCGACGTCGCCTCTGGTGTCGGAATCATTCACTAGAGTCCTGTATAAGTAGAAAAGCGCCACCGAGACCTCAGAGCTTTATTTCTCATACACGAATCCGCTATTCACTAGTTCTCGAAGCGCAGTCTTTGTCGCACTTCCTTGCAAGGCTCCTGCTTCTTTTCAGCAGTAGACTCCAAAAGAAGCAAACTAACTTTGCTAGATTGACGACTCTTTCGTTGTAGACACGTGTGAGTTTACTAAACACCATCTATTCTANAAAAAAAAAAAAAAAAGATACAACATTAAGGCATATATCAGTACTATGTTTCACTGAACTTTGGCTGTCTGACACTAAAATTAACATCACATCCTACTAGATAGGGTACTATCTAGTAGGATTTCATTGCTGTAAAGTAGATAAACATGACAAAAATAAGCATCACGCATATGGAGGTTCTTGTATTTACCTAAAACTTAACATAGAATCCAGGCAAAACACAGATTTTAACAACTTATTTAAGGACTCGGACTTTGAGTGTACTATAGTTGAAATCCTCGCTTTAAAGATATTTATTTTAAATATTTACAGAGTACCTAATGGAAATCTTGAAACCTTCAGAAAAAAAACTAGAAACAGTTCTTAACAAACTGACAAAACAAGAACCATTTCATCATTATTTGCGGAGATCTGAACATAGACTTTTTACAAACAAACATCATCATTGAACATGAATGAGAAAAGTTCCTCCATCTAATGAAATCATTTAATTTGGAAACCATAATAAACGAACCCACAAGAATAACAAATAGCACTCAAGCAATAATTGACCAAATGCTAATTGACAGGAGCAACCACATTTATCTTGCCTCTACATATGATACGCGACTAAGTTACCATAACGCACAGATCCTCTTACTGAAAACTGATACTAACTCCCCAAAACCCCCCATAGTAACTAACAGAAGAATATTTAACTCCATAAATTTAAATACATTCTAACACTTCTAGATAATGAAATGTGGACTCAGATTTATGAAACCTCTAATGTAGATAGCAAGCACAACAAATTCTTCAACCAGTTATTAAATTATTTTGACATATCCCACCCATATAAACATCAAACACAAAAACCACAAAGTAAAAAATATTGGCTGACTTAAGGAATCAAAACATCATGTGAACAGAAGAGAAGACCCCATATGTTAACTAAACAACCATCATCTCCCATCCAACTCAAAACATATTACAAACAATATATAGTAGTGCTTAAGGAAGTAATAATTAAAGCCAAACAGATGACGAGTGACAGATACATAGAGAAATCTACCAACAAAATGAAAGCTATGTGGAATATTGTTAAGCAATCCACTATGCAACGCACCAATAAACAACAACACATAGAATTGATACAAGACAATAACAAAATAGTTGACCCCATTGAAGTTGCTAATACACTCAACCAGCATTTCACAGGCATAGCCAACCAACTATAAAATAAGCAAAAAACAACCACACTACAAGCACTACCAAATGATATATTCATGTAACATCAACAATGTATATCAGGGAAACAAATGAGGAAGAAGTCCTTCAGATAATTAGTAAAATGAATAACAAAACATCCTCCGGAATTGATGATATACCAGACACAGTCATTACAAAAATAGCAATGTACATAATCAAACCACTCACTCACTTGTATAACAAGTCCTGAACCCAAGGTATCTTCCCACAAATTTTAAAAACTGCTATCATAAAACCACCTCACAAAAAAGGAGACAAACATAATGTAACAAACTATAGGCCAATATCACTTCTCATAGGTTTCTCAAAAATAGTAGAAAAACTATTTAATAACAGATTAAAAAGCTTCTTAACATGTAAAAAAATTATGACAGTCTCCCAACATGGATTTAGAGAAAAAAGAACTACTGAAACTGCTCTATTTGCTTTTCTCAATGAAATTTTGATTGCACTAGAGCAGAATGAAATCCCTGTTGGATTATTCTTAGATCTCACAAAAGTTTTTGATATAATCATGAAATTCTCCTCAGTAAACTAGAAAATTATGGAATTTGGGGAATAGGATACAACTGGCTAAAGTCATATTTATCTGAAAGACAGCAAATAGTACAAGTATCCCACCAACATGAAAATCAAATAAAACATCACCGGTCTCAGCCCATGCATGTTTACTCATGGAATTCCTCAGGACTCCACCCTGGGACCCATACTATTTATACTATATATTAATGACATCCCATCCATCATCAAAAACCACAAAATTGTACTTTTTGCTGATGACACAAACATCTTATTCCGTGCCAAAACTGCTGAAAACTTACTTAACACTACAAAATCCACTATCGCCACCCTAATCCAATGATTCCAACAAAATAAACTCACAGTAAACACTGACAAAACTTGCATAGTTTCCTTCCATAATCCTCATTCATCTAAACAGCACACACCTAACATTGAATTGAATGGTCACCTCATCTTTAAACAAACAACACAGTTCCTGGGACTTACTATAGCATGAAATGGAACTGTCACCTAGAAACACTAAATATGAAACTCAGCACAATAAACTATGCCATCAGTTCTAACAGCAAATTGTACAACAGATACTCTTCAAACAGTATACTACGCACATGTCCATTCCATTCTAAAATATGGTATAATATTTTGGGGACAAGCACCAGAAACAAAACAAACTTTTAGTTTACAGAAGAGAATAATACAAAAAAATTACCAACAGGATCTACTAGACAAAGGACCACTTTATAGATTTAATTCCACTGTTCATGTTCACAACACTAGACAGGCCAAAAATATCCATCTACCACAGATAACATCCACTCTTAGCCAAAAAAGCACTCATAATGCAGGTATACAGCTATATAAAGCATTACCACTAAAACTTAAAAACATCAATACACTGAACCCATTCGAAACAAAGCAAACAATTCTTACAACAGAAACTCTACTACAGTGTACAAGAATTCCTCAGTGGCAATAACTAATGAATGACATACAATCTATTGCAGGTAATCATTAGAACACAGATGCAGAAGCTGACTCATGATGAAGGAAACGATCTATCAAATTACATTGTTTTACCATAAATATAGACCTCAACATAAATTAATAAAATAAAAGTAAAATAACAGAATCCCTACCATAGATATCTAATAACCCTAGCCAAAATAAATATTAATATTCTGTAATAGTAGAAAATAATTGTATTTGATGTTAATTTCTACTTAGCCTAAGTTAAATGAATATGGTTAAATGTATCGAAATTGTTATAATGTTGTTATTCTGATATGTAAATATTATTGTTATTGTTGTTAGTACTATGACTCGCCATACATCATTGTTATGATCTATGTGGTTCAATAAAATATTATTATTATTATTATTATTACTACCCGTGTCCGCAGAATAATAGTGAATGTAAATTCATATACTACCGCCTACACCAGCAGATTCGTATGACCAGCAGTAGTGGATATGCCAACTATGACAGGGCTTGATACATAACCTTTGTCCGCAAGGACGCTGCCTGAAGTTATCTTCTCCTCTGGTTGTGGGGGTGTTGCTGCGTGCCATCTGGAATGACTGGAGCTAAGCTAGACCACCTCCGCAATATACATATGACAGCGCCGCACTTTAGCTCCATTGGTTACATCTCGAAACTCTTCTACCGAGAGGTTTATAACCATATGATTTGGGTGAAGAGGTTGGAAATGATGTGTTGGGTTGATATGAAATTTAAGGACCCTGGAGCCATTTGTCTGGAGTCAGCAAGGAAACCACTCAAAAAACTCACACTGGTCATAAGAGTTGGACATCAAAATACCAATCTCTAGGAGCATGGATTCATAACTTAAGAAGATATTAAGGTAATTTCGAAAGATATATTTGCATGCTAATAAATTATACATATTACCATAAGAAAATTAGAAAAACATTAAACACGAGCATTGCTTAGAAATTAGAAGGTGACTTTATATAATGATTTCTCTCACAAGGAATAATTTATTTCATTATTTTTTTCCACCTCATGAGATTAATACTTATTATTATAATAATATTTAAATAACAACTTAAGGTTTTCCTTTGTTATTCATTTTTTAAAGTTCTTTAAAAGGAGCAAATTTTAAAAAGATTTTAATAATGTTTTTTGTATAGAAAGAAATTACTTGAATTACATATAGGGAATTGAACTCTCAGAACAATTTAACCTTGAAATTTTAATACTCATTACACTTTACAACTATCATTATTAATAACTTATAATAGAACATTATTTACAACAAACATAAAATAAACATACATATTAAAAAGACTCTGCTCCCTTAAAACTATCATTTTGTGTAATTCAAATCTATAAAGAAATATCTTGAGTAGAAGAGAGTACTTCTTTATGGATTAGAATATTTATGGCGATAACGCTGAGAAAACTAATACTTGTCAGAGAACTTTTTGTAGTAGAAGCCCGGAAAGCTTCTGGCAGAAAAAGTCTGTTTGACCAAAGTGAAGTGGAGCAACTACGGTTTAATATAGGGTTCGGGACTAGGAACTAGTTTGCTCAAGCACTCATCATAGATGCTCGTGAGTTCCTTGTTCTCTTTTGTCTTCTGTTCTATCATTCCTTCAAGGGATTCGATCTTCAGTTCCAATTTCTTGGCGACACCTTTCAATCTGGTACATTCTGTCAGTTGAAACTGTCGTTTCGCATTCAAGTCATGTCTGGCTCTGTAAAAGAGAGCACAATAAATACCTTTGCACTTCATACTCATCAAGCAATCTTCAGCAAAATTATAATTAGGCCAGGCAAAGTCCAAAAACGTCTGAAAAAATTTGAGAATGTGGGTAGTAGTTGTGTCATGTAAAATATGAAAATCTGAGACTCTAAACTTATTTTGAAGGATCGTAGAAGTGGTTTTTGGCCATAAGCCCTCAAAGAGTGAAATTGGCAAATTTTTGTTTTTTATCTTGTGGTTGATATTGATTGTATACAAAAATGTTTAATAAGCGAGTTATTGGTATAAATAAATCTCATAAAATGAGAGAATATTAGTAAAAATTCATCAATTGGTTATTGAAGAAAAACAACAACTTAAAAACCAGTTTTGTTTTCTTGCAATAGTTATATACCACCTCCATGATCTTTCAAAAAACGTGAGGGGTCTTGGATTTTCATATTTCATGCGATAAAATTACTCAGATTTTTAAAAGTCTTCGTAAATTGACCATCTGTTAACGCCAAATGGCCATTTATTTTACCAGGTCGCCAATGGCCATTTATTCATTTCAAGTGGTCACCAATGGCTGTTTGGCGATAACAGATGGCCACCCCTATGGCCATTAATACTAGAGTCCTATCTTTATCATTGGGAAGATTCCCCCTTGCTTGATATAAATGACGTAACATCTGAATAATCTGATGGCGCGCGGCGGCGGAATTAAGTTTTCCAAAGAATTGGTTAGATGGAGTAGAACGTTTCCATGTGTGCAAATAGAGAAATTATTATTTTATTCACCTGCCTTGAGCGAGTAAATAGGCAATCACCAAGTACTATAAGCGGTTAGTGTTTATATCATATTTAATGGAAATACTCATAGGAGTTCCGATGATCGCTGATGGGAAGGATTCAGCTTAGCTCCACTTCTAGTTTTTGAAAAGTGTTAAAGAACCTACTTGGTTGTACTAATAATTAAATGTAGTAAATTTATAAGCTCTTATATTTTTGCCGCCAATGACCTATCGTTATTATATCTATTATACATTTGCTATCGATGTAGAATCAACACCAAAGCGTTTCTATTGTTTGGAATGAGTTTCCAAAAGTAATTCATCTTAACTGGACAATAAATAGTCTGTTATGAATAAGTTAATTACCAATGGCAATACAGGGTTATAAATAACTAGCCAAGTATAGTCATAGTATATATATTATAGTTTTGATAGACAACTAAAACATTTTTGGTTTGAAGTGAATTACTACTGAAATTATATTGAGTAAATTTTAAGCAGAGAATAGACTCGTTAGCAGGAAGTGCAAAGTACAAATTTAACAAAAGAACACAAATTATTTCAAAAACATGAATTTCTTAATTTTTTAAATGAAAACTGAAATTTATGTTAATGCATTACTTATGAACAGGAATGCGTTATTTATGTATATGCGTATTAAATCGCAGTTTTAAGAAGTTAAATAGCAGTTTTTAATATTGGAGTATGTATAAAAGTGTCTTAAGTTACAATTTTTAAAAACTTCCGGTGGAGTGACCCGCACACCCTGGTATTTCTCAACATGGACCCCTCCCAAAATCAAATCCTGGATTCACCTCTGTTCCCAATACGTTGTTAATCTGAATTTATTAAAAATGTTTGACACGTTTGCTCTGGTTAACAAGTATCGATGTTCCTATGTCTGAACTCCTGATTTATGAGAGTCGTTGGGTTTGAGTATCCACTCCTCACTTCCTTCTATGCTGCAAGCAGTTCCCCATAGCGATCGTCGAAAAGGCAAACTGCTGGCCACCTCTGTTCTAAACCTTTTGCATAGGTTTTCTCCTCTAGTATACCTAAAAACGCTTAAAAGTTTAGTTAAAAAACCTAGATTGAATCAAAAACATCACTTGGTGGTCATCCTCACCTCAAGTGAGTGTTGAATTTTGATATTAAGTCAGCAAAAAATTTTGTAACAATTAAAAGATCAATGTACTAAACTTTTTTATTGTGCCCTGAATCAGCACTAAATTGATTACGATAAAAATATTGAATTCTGCTACAATTGCTTTGCTAGCTTAATGTAGGTCATCTCCACGCTACGCGACGGAAACAGACACACAGACACAAACTCTTTTTCTTAGCACCAAGCCTTTAATTACCGTTCTATTTGATTATTGGCGTGTTCTTCCAAAGTCTTGTAAGCGTTGGTTTTCCTTTGCAATTGCTCCAATTGCACTTCAATTTTATTTTCCAATTCTACTCTGGTCGCTTCCAATTGTTGCTTCTGCTGTTTCTGATTTTCATAAAGCCTGCAAAAGGATACACCAATAATATGTTAAGTGATCAAGAATTTCAGCTTATATAAAGGGCAATAGTAAAGAGTTGAGATACTCTTTGGTTCTGGTCCTGAAATATACACAATTACTATGCTAATTGGTAAATTTGAAGTATGAAATCTTTTAATTTCCCTTAAAAATGAAATATGTTTATAAATATCATCACTGAACTTTTATATTCAAGTAAAGGAAGTATTTCTTGCCAATATCACTAAGAGTACTTTATGAGATATATACTTAAAAATACAAAACAAATGATAATACATTAGTGTGTGTAGTTTAGACTAGGTATCTCATTTAACAACAATATGAGTTGAGGCTCGCCAATATCTGGGTCATTTGAGCCCTCACATTTTTTTGCAGGTAGGGTAAAGTAGTTAAGCACCATAGGGAAAGCCAACATGGCTCTCCCCATGTGTGGGACTCTCCAAATTACTCAACCATACCCACTAAAAACCCTCCAGAATTAACACATCTAAACATAAAGATGATAGGAAAGGACAGACAACAATTATGTAATACATTGTATTTAATAAAAACTAAATTCTCAACTCTAATTTTGCAAACAAAGAAAAAGGAAGAATAAATAACAATGTAAATTTAAACTCTTCCAAGAGCTTGAGGGAAGAACCCCGGATCTATTGATATTCATATATATTAATATATATTAAAGATATGGAGGGTTAAAAGTTGCCAAGCTAACATTAATTTCACTTTATGAGAAATCTGTCATTTACTAACTAATAAACCTCCCCCATCCCCGGTGAAGAAACGCAGTCCCAACGCCATTGACTTCGTTTGTGGGAAAGGCGAGCGTCTTACATGTGCAGCTCCGCGAATTGCTTCTCCACATCCGCCAAAGCCTCGTTGTATTTATTGAACTCGTCCGTCAGTTGTTGCGCTTCGTTGGCGCGCGCGGCTTCCTCTGTCGCCTCCGCTGCCACCAGTTGCGTCACCGTCTTGTCGTATTCTTCAATGATTTGTCTGAAACAATGGCATCGCTCGGAGTCACTATTGGTGGTTAGAGTTGAATTAAAACTAGAGGGGAACTGGAAAATCGTCTGGTTTGTACCCCGGTGGACACCATCCACCGCTGATACCGACTTTCTACATGGGTAGGACTATAAAGTTGGGACCTATTGGGACCTATTGGGACGGGCACCGCGCAATTTAGTCCGGTAAAGTTACCGCGCTGAGCTCCCAACTCGACAGGTACATGTGAAAGGTGGACCACTGGGTCTTCGCCTGTCCTCGGTTTTTGTGCCCAATCCTAGACCGACAACTTGGGTAACAGATCAATCCCGACGCGATCTCGTAAGTGGTAGGAGGGTTGACAACCCTCCGAGTGTTACTCAGCACTTTAAATCGAGTACGCAGGGAGGGGCTCAAGCCCTCAGGTCCTTGCACCTGACGCCCCTATTTGGGTTGGACTCTGCGGGCAGTACGGTTTCCCCACCCGGGTACGGGAAGGAGGCTCTGGTCTCCCATCGGTGAGCAGGATTGCTGCTCGGCNAAGATGTGAACTAGGCACACCTCCATCCACCAGAGCGTATGCTGGGAGAGGCAGGTTTCCTGCCTCGATGTTTGTGGACATCCTCTCAGGTCCCGCTCAGGGGGCAACCCCTGGACCGACCTCTCTGCCCAGTTCGCTGGATGAGGGGAAGGGGTCGTTCAGTGAGTAGCTCTGCTAATAGACTGGGACTAAAAAGGGGTAGCGGTAAAGTTGAGGTCCGTAAGGACGTGATAAGCTCAACGACTCCTCCGAGCCGAGCAGTTCTGTATTTGTAAATGGGAAATGTAGCGTGCTATTGAAGCTTATGTACATGGGCGATGTGAGGTAGGAGGTGGGTGGTAGGGTTATTGTTAGAAGCTGGGTCTACCGAACACCTGGCCCACGTGGAGGTGTTTGTAGGAGTGACACCAAGAGTAGTAGGGCGTGAATAGAAGGAAGGTTCGCTTTAAGCAGTCACTACTATATGAACTGGGGCATTAATGTGAAAAATTACAAATTGTTATGGCATCACCAGGAACTGAACCCGGGATGAGCTAGATCGCTACCACCTGAGCTATGGAGGGGTTAGTACTCTCGACTTTTCTGGACACAGAAGTCTATCAATCCTGACCCAGTAGAATCTCTGTCAACCTACAGGTCACTACGAGCTTCTGATTGGGTGGAAGCAGTGACTCTTCCACTCCACCTTATCGTCATTGGAAAGTGTTAATCCTTTTCTAGTTTTAATTCTATGTTGGACGTCCTGGCAGTGGCTGTAATAAAACAACTTCCACATCAGTTATATACGTTCTCTTAGGACAAATGTTCCTTTTATGACTATTTTATACACTTTTGATAATCGGTTTAATTATCATTAATTGTTTAGTTACAAAATTGTTTGATTAATATTGGAACATAGGATCTTGTGCTTAGATCCGTCAAAAAAGAAACAATTGTTTCTCGCCAACGTTTTGATTCATTTCGCGTCTTCTTCAGGGTTAAATTTAACCATAAACAAAGGTTTGTTTATACTCCATGCATTACTATACAATAATAATAATAATTAATACTATAATTTTTATGATTTTATAGGTATAGTTATGCATGCAGCGTAAAAAAAATGTTCTAAAAATGTTTACTAAATTTACGGGGTGTCAAAAATGGACAAATAGAAAATGAACGTGCTAGGAAAATGTGAGACATTAATAGCAAAAAAGAGGGCTGGCAGATTCACGGAGAAAATGAGGTGGGGAATAAGTTTAGGTACATACATTTTATTTTAGTTTTTTAAATAATAGTTTAGGTAGATAAAAAATAAAGTATTATTTGTCCAGAATAATATTTCATTCTGTCATGAGTTAAGTTTTAAAATTCACCGCATCATGTTGCTTATAATGAAAAAAACATTAACAATAGCGTTCCTTCATACATTATAGAGGG
This sequence comes from Laupala kohalensis, assembly GCA_002313205.1. Taxonomy (NCBI): domain Eukaryota; kingdom Metazoa; phylum Arthropoda; class Insecta; order Orthoptera; family Trigonidiidae; genus Laupala; species Laupala kohalensis. The sequence goes on along the minus strand of NNCF01136019.1, from coordinate 178,802 downwards.
GAATTGCCAAGGTTGTATGTCTCGTCATTGGCAATTGTTACTGTCACGTTCTCGGATTCGGACAGTGACAATCCCGTCGTAATGAGAAGTGTTGCATATCGTAAAGGGCACAATAACTCGCGAGTGAAATTGAGTGAATGACGAACCTTCGCTTTAGCGGGTGTGCATCCCACCCTCATGGTACGCATAATGACGAAAACATTGGTCGTTTGATTAAGGCAATAATGTGGTACCCTTTTTGCAGCGTAGGAGTAGCAATACGATGTCTACCATAGAGGTTACGGGCAAGTTATGGTACTTATTTGTTGTTGTTCTTGTTTTAAAGTAAAACTGTCAAAGCAATGAACATTGTCTTTGGTATGGAAACACATCAAACAATTTTCTATGTTATTCATGCACAATGTTCCCTCGTGGCCACTCAAGGAAGTAGTAAGGCGAATAGGGTGGACAACTCCTCAGTGGGACACCAAATGAATTGATTTTTGTTACGAATCCATAGATTAAAACGTGAGGCAAACCCAATTTTTCAAACAAAGTGAAATGGTTTGAAGTAGAGTCCACGATAAAACCATGACCATGGCCACGACTGAGGAAGACTATAATAAAACCATATTATTTTTAGGAAACTATATTTTGTGGATGCATTTTACATCACTATCTATTGGAAAAGACAGATTGCAAGTCATATAGGCCAATTTGCCTTTGCCAGGATGTGGAAAAATGTTCGATAAAATCATCTTATCAAGTATAATGGAAAAAGTGAAAGGATATATTTTATTTAATAATCGGCAAATGGATTCTTAAAGGTCAAAAGTACAGAGGATACAGTAAATTCATTCGTAAAAACATTGAGGCAAAGAAAATCCAAATACATGGCAGGCGCCTTTGACAGTATCGAATGGGGAGATATTATTGAATATTTACAGGAATTTGGCTTAGAAAAGGAGTGGATAAGAATAATGCAACCCTATTTTAGAGATAGGAGGAGAACGTGTATTCAGAACCCTAACACGAGGTTGCCCCCAAGGCTCACACACGGGTCCAATATATTGGAATGTAGTCCTTAATAAAGAGCTAAATAAATCGACAAAAGAAAAAATAGACATAATAGCATATGCAGATGACATGCCAATGTTTGTGGAAGGATTAAGCCAAACAAAACTAGAAACTTAATATAGAAAAGTGTTAGAAATATGTATTAAAATTAGTGAAGAATACCATCTAACAATATCTGAAGACAAAACAAGTATAATTGTTTTGGGCATGGAACAGGAGAAAAGGAGGGATCCAATAATAAAAATAGGAAATTAGAAAGTTAAAGTGAAGAGGGAACAAAAGTATTTAGGTGTCATTGTGGACGAGAAATTGCTGTTTCGAAACCATTTGGAGTATATTGAGAAGAAGGTGAAGAATATATTTTATAAATTGATTCAGGTTGGCATAACAAAATATTTAAAATAATGAGGTTAGAAAATTATATAAGCTATTGAGAGCATAATGACATACTGTGCTAGTGTACGGGAGATGCAGTTGGACAAGAATTACATGGAAAATAAAAGAAAGAGTTCAACGCCTAATATTAATAAATTGGTGCAGGTGTTACAGGACTCTTTTGACAAAGGCATTACAAAAAATGTAGGCATTGCACCCATAAATATCGTGGTTCAAATAAGAAACCTAGGCTATAGAATACGAAAAGGGGAAATTATGAAATTCAGAAGGAACAACAGATGGAAATCTAAATTAACAGGAATACTGCATCAATGTTGGTCAATAAGATGGAACAGAGTGAAGGAAGGTGGGATTTTATACAAATATATTAAATGTATTGAGTTTGCCTATAATAACAAGACATAGTTTACACTGAATAAGTATGTCATAGAATTTATCACTGATCATAGTAACTTCAATTAGTATTTGAAAAGAATTGGCAAGAGAGAAGATGATGAATGTGTCTGTGGTAAGGGAATCGAATCTCCAGATCACATTTGCAAATTGTGTTACGCGTTCCGAAACTTAATTAACGCAGTTAGTCCACGTATTTCCCGTTGCGTATATTTTGCAAACGTTTACTCCCATTTACGTTACGGCTTTACCTTCTGGGGTAATTCCAGTCAGAGTATTCAAACTTTCAGGATAGTTCGGATAATTTGTAAATCTCACCCCCGAAACTCTTGTAAACCTTTATTCAAGGAATTAAATATCTTAACACTTCCCTGCATTTATATTTATGAAACGGTCGTGTTTGTTAAGACCGAATTACTGAAGTGCCACCCTTGCTTTATACGAAACAGTCTCGTTCACGAACACAATACTCGCAATAGTAATAATATTCATCGCCCTAGAGTGTCAACCACTCTTTGCCAAAAGGGACCTTACCATTCGGGAATCGTTCTATATAATTCCCTGCCCAAGAATATAAAAGATATTATGAAATTGAATATCTTCAAATCCGCGGTTAAAAACTACCTCCTGCACCAGTGCTTCTACACTGTAAAAGAATTTATTGATTTTAACAAAAGTTAAATTCGTCTTGTGCTTTATCACGCCATTGCTGTAGTACTTTTTAAACAACTTATAACAATTTCAAAAACTATTTTCTTGCATGATTGTGTTGTCTTATGGCTCATATTAATTTAGTTTTATGTGTACTCAACTTTGGCACGGTTGTGTACATTAATTCTGTAGCCCCATCCTGGCCCGGATTTTTCTCCGTTTTTCCTTCGGGAAGAGGCAGATTTCTTATACAGGTTCTCTAGGCTTTGTCTAGGGGCGTGTTTATTGTAACAATGAATTATGAATTTAGTGTTTTTTCAACTCTTATGATTTTTAAACACTATACTCAGAATAATCTATAGTTCGATAATAACTTGTACATGTAAATTTACAAACATATTTGCATTAAATCACAAACATATTGACATTATTTATGTATTATAACTCGCAGCTAACTTTTTATCTTATCTAGGAACTTTTGCTGAAATTTTTGAATCCGCCTCTGCCTTAGGGCCCTTGATCGGAATTGATGGGATGGTCCCTTGCTTGCTTCTGGAGAGTAAATTAGTTTATTGTCCTCCACGTTGTCATACGCAGTCTGTACTGTTTTTTTACAATAAATTTATTATAAAATTCATTATCATTTTGATTGATTGTGATATTTATGGACATGAACGATGTGAATATGTGAAAAGGATGTAGCATGACGTACTAACAAATTTCCAAGATAGAGAAAGATGGACTGCTTCAAAGGACAGGTATGAAGATTTCGTAAGATATGTAACATTATTAGGAACAATACGAGATGCAATAAAATATTTGATAGGAGTGATTTCACATAAATAAAAGAAGACATAAAGGTTGGAACTGAAAACAAAAGGAAGACAATGGCCAAGAATCCCTGGTAATATCATCAAGGATCAGAGTTGTAGAGAGTTCAAGAAAATAAATTTTTAAAAAATCTATTGAAAAAGCCAAATCTTACAATGTAAGAATCTTCAACGAAAGTAATAAATGCTTTTGAAATTTGAAACTTGACACGAGAAACGAGATGGAAGAAACTAAAGTATGTAATGAAACATTGTGGACAAGCAGCTGACAAACATGTTTATATTTATGTAACTAAGAAAAATAAATATCAGGGAAAAAAGATATTAAAGAAAGAAAAAATAAATTTTCTGTGGATAAAGCACTTAAAAACAGCGTGTTCCATGTGGGGTAAGAGCAACCATTGCTTCTGAAAATCAGAATACTTAAATTGTATATTGGTAACGGAGAAATGAAACAATTTATGGATGGGTGGGAATGAGGTTGTTTGAGTTTTCTGTATTAGCATTAACTCACCGATACGCAACTTCTTGCTCTCTTCTGTTTTCACCAAAGTTTTGTTCTTTGAGTTGTCTTCCCCTCATCTCACTCTGTTGGAGTTCTGATTCAAGAGCTTCTATCTTCCTTTCATACTCTCTGACTTCTTCCTGGAAAAATATAAGCTTTTCTTACAAACCAGAACACTTTGCATAAAAATTTCAACTAAAAATTGAAGTCAATTTTTGCACAAGTGAGAGTGTTCACTATCTCTAGGAAAACAAATTATATGTATTTCTAATGTTTATTACAATCACAGGTAGGAAAAAACAGTATAGATAGTATATAAAAATTAATTCTTCCAAGAGTCATAATTCATGTAATGTATTACAATCATTTTAAAACATATGTTCAAGAAATTATACATTAAATGTATAATTGGCATTATCCAAAAGAGTGGAGGTAAGAGAAAAGAAATCACACGAAAAACGTCTTTATGTACAAAATCATTGTCACAGAAGATTCACATTTGCTGCCAGCATCTTACTAAGATTCAGTCCTTTATGAGGTTTTTTTCTAGAGGGAGGGGTTATGATAGTAGAAATGGAAAGATATATGATTTTTAAAATTATAGACAAATTCTCTTTTGTGTAAGAGAAGTATAAGATGAATTATTGACAAATTATACAAAATGCGAATCTTTTTTTACTTGTACATAGACGTGGAGAAAAAGATAATGTAACTTCAAATATATGAACATGGTGATGGTTTGAGAAATGGACCAGAAACTCCTCCCTTAAGACACAGGGTTCAAGTTAACTTACTTTACTCTTTTCCATTTTCACTTTACTGAATTCAATACAAAATTCCAAACATATAATTAATACAAATTGATGCCTATATTATTTCAAATTTTGAGACCAAACTTTGTCAGAATTCCCTCCCACCTCAACTACACCTCTGTTTTGTTCAAGAAATGAGAATATAATATTCTGTGAATAAAAAGTAATACATTTGAAAAAGTTCCTTCAAGAAAGATTGAATTCAAGAAATAAAAAAAAATCTGAAAGTATCTTGTGAACATCACTAATGAAAACAAAAACTCCTGAACCACCACTGCCATTTAACTAATTCGAACATTTTGAGCATGGATACTATGGCAGCTACAACTATCAAATACTTTAGAATAATTGTAATACAAAGTTCAACAAAAATAACAATTAATAGAAACAATTTGGCAATTAATAAGAATTATAAATTAACAAGAGTAGTAATACAACTTATGACATGGGATGCAAGAAATTTCTTATCAAGAAACTAGAAATCTACACCATTTGTTTGTCAGGAGAGGAAGAAGAAGAAGATAAAACTCTTCTTCTAAAATGTTTGACATTCACTTCAAAGAGAGTGATTTATCTCTGTATGGTATCTCCAAGAAAGCACTGTTCCACTGTTCAACCAGTGGCCTGTGGGTCAAAAGCGACCCTTGAAGTCTTTTTTTACGGTCCGTGAGTTATAAAACATTTAACATCAAATTTTTCATCAAACATTGGGGGACACAGCTACGTTGTCAGAATTATATTTGACGTGGTATGTCTGGTGAGAGAAAATAGAAAATTCTGTTTGGAACTATTCCATCTTATACTACAATATAAAAACATTTTATTAAAAAAATATTTTGAAATTTTTTAAAACAATAAAAAAATGTACTATTTTATTTTTCCAGCATGAAATAATTAAAATTTGTTAATGATTATCATAAAATCATTGTTACAAATAAATAATTCTGACTCATTTCATTCATTCATCAAGTAAGATCTTGCCAAACCTATCTTGTGCCAGCTCAATCAACTGAAAAGGCCTGCTGGCTGAGATAAGTTGGACAGTACTGCTCTCGAGAGAAATATGAGTTTTAGAGGTTAACAAATTATTTGATCAGTGAGAGATAGAAGAATTTTGAAGATTAATCCAAGAGATAAATGAAATAGGAGTGGAGGGGAAGATATATATAAAAAAAACATGGGAGAGAATCTGTATAAAATATTTTAGATAACTATAAATCCATATTTACATTGTAAACCTGCTCTTGTCTCAAAAGAATTTCTCTGATAATTGTCAGTTCTTCAGCAAGCTCATCAGATTCCTCTGAAATTGATGAGTAGTCTTTCCCTTCTCTTAGGACCATTTTTCTCCCGCTGCCATCTTCAGAAGACATGTTGGCATAACGGTTCATTGTTTGAAACAAGATACCCTTAAAAATGTCCTCATTTTCAACAGGTTCCATTATTTCCAAGCCGTCTTCTGCACAGGAAAACAAGATAGCGAAATTAGAACTTGGAATATAAATATCATGCCAGATCATCTATTTAAATTACATACATCAGTTTTTGGAAATAGTCCTAAATCTAAAAAAAAAAAAAACAATTTTTGTTAAAGATTCAAATAGTACAGTTTTTAAGTCCTTAAATTTAAGACAATAATATTTGATTGAAAAGGAAAAAGAAAGAAATTAAATCTTAATGGACAATTTCAAGAAATAAATTAAATGAAGTGCAAATAATTTCTACGCTCATTTTAGATATTCTTTTCCAAAGAAATTATTCATTTCATTCGAGTTTATTGCCAAGAGGAGCTTTTTTCTTTCTTTACTTAAAGATTTTCACATGAACTATCATTTTGGGATGATAATACAAAAAAATAATAATAATTTGAGAAGTTAAATATTTGTGATGACATTTAATCAACAACAGTAAGTCAATTATGAACATTCCTCAAACATACATGGAAAAATTGAGTATCATCTTCATCTTCATGTTCATAGGCAGTTATCATGAACTTTGTCATATCACCATAACTCGCAAAAAAACAAACAAACAAAAAACAACAACTTGGATTATTACATATATCTACTAGATTAACAATTATTATAACAGTTTTTCTAATGAACGACAAAAATTCTTCCTAATAAGTTAATCCTTTGGTGTTTGTTTTGATGGATTCTATTGTTAAACAATTGAACATTTCATATACAGTCCTCCTTCATTTATTTTTCTAAATTACACAAATGTATTTACACCTCCAATCATTTTCGTGAATGTGAAGAAAAAAAAATTGTTTCATTGAAAAATTTATAGTATTTTATTTATAAGCAATATTGAATTTTCAAAAAATTAAAATTAAAAAAAAAAGTATTTACTTGAAGACTAAAAAATTGGCTAAATTTTTTCCTTTCAATATGGCACATTGAAACAATCAAGATTGTCAAAATTTTCTTTTTGCTTTCTACCTGTTTTTCAAAACTAATACAAAAATGGATGTAGAACTATCTATTGTTCATCTTCACCCAGGGGTTCAACATACTATTTCCCACGTTAAAATCGGACTAAAGGTAATACAACTAAGTTTATCTAGACTTGAAAATAAGAAATCATCAACACATGACATTTAGTGTTTACATTGTTAATAGACCACAATGTCACTAACCTGAATTATCGTACCTCATATTTTGCTATATTCTAATTCAAAAAGTTTATTTTCTTAATTATATTCATGTATGTATTTTATAATGTTCAATCATAAACAGTAGTACAACTTTCAAAGTGATACTTAAAAGGTTAAAAAATAATTAAATTGGCTCAAATGCGAGTCTGCACCTGTTTGTGTATAGCATCCTTAGGGTTACTGAGCAGTTTCAAGAAGATTACACTTTTATGTATCTTTCTGTACCTCCTCATTCAAGTAAAATTTTTTTTCAGGGACTTGAGGACTACTATCCACTCTGGAAGGAGATTGAGGCAAATATTCAAGATATGAAAGATACTCTTGATCCAAGAAATATTTGTCTATATTGGCGAGCAAATGAGAAAAGGTATTTATTAGATCCATGACATTATAGCAGAGGTGGTGCATCAACTATTGGGAATGAAGGGTGCCTTTAGATTAATGTTACTTCACAATTAATTAAGTAGCCCCTGAATTTGTTGATCGTGTTCCTGATTGCTTCTGCAATATAGTCTATTTTGAGGGAATTAAATTTATTAACATGAAATCACATGTATAAATACATAATTTGGTGAGAGAAATTATAGGCACTCATTTTATAGGTAAATTCAATATTGACATGATTTTTTTTTTTTTTTTTTTTTCAAATTAAACTACAGGTGTGAGCACAGACAGACCTCTTGGAAAAAGCAATATCCTACTGCAACATATTGTCGAACATGATAATTCGTATATCGGGAAGATTATTCGCTGATCTCACTTCCTATGCCACTGACCTCATGTGCAGAATTAAGGTAACAACACTAAGAGGGTGAAAGATGTGAGCAGGCAAAAAACTGAAATAGGCCGACCAATTAGCAACACCACACCAGATGTAACCCCACCCTTCAGATTTTCCAGTATCCCCTAGTGTTAATTCAAATATTACTACTTATACTACTTATAAATATATATTACATATAATATAAATATTACTACTTATAAATATTCAAATATTACAGTTTAATATTACTACTCTCATTTCTTAATTACCTGTCAGTAGTTGCTCTGGTATGAAAAAATACCCACATAGCAGTTATCAACCTCTCTTCCTCAACAGTGTATGGTCTATTGTTGTGTAACTGATTTTTCCCATACCTAAATACCTAATCTACCAAGAACTACATTGTAAGATGTACAGTTCTATTTAATAGAATGTTGTGTACAAAAACAAACTCCACAAATATGTTCGGAATTGAAATTAATTGCTAAAAATTGCTAAACTTGGAGAAATGACAACCATTAGAAAAATATGTTATGACAAGTTATGTGACTACTTTCGCCTCAAATTGCGTATTCCTAATCCAAAATTCACAAATTTCCCCCCAAAGCCTCTGGAGGGGAATTCCCGGACCACCCACAATGGCTCTTCCAGAAAACTTACTCGAAAGCCATCCTTCCTGATACCCCGAGACTGTGGTTACGCTAGGTATCTTGGTTTTGGTTTACGCGGCAACCGGTCCAGTTTTACTCTTAGCTTCTCCCATTCCCACCAATCTGTGCGCCTCAACAATTAGAAGAAAATGTGAATTAATTGCTTACCTTATTCCCCGTCCGACTCGATGAAATTTAGGACAAATATTTACATAAGTTATCAGTGATAAAATTTTAGTTATATAAATGACACATACTCAATCTGAATCCACATTAAAAAAATCACAGAAAATAGAAATAACCCAGTACACGAGCAACGTTACACCGTAACCCGTGTAACTTGACTCGTGACAGATGTTGACCCTGCGTCCTATACCTCGCGACTTGAAAATAGGCCTTCCAAATCCTTATCTGAACGGTGGTTGGTGGACTGCAATTTACGTGATTGTAGATCGAGTCACGAAAGAGAGATATCTAAAAATTGAGTTCAACTTGTATCGGACGCAATTGAGTTGGATGAAAATTAAATAATAGATATTTCTTTCTTCATTTCGGGCTCGGGAGTCCCCGGGTCCCAGGAAATTTCTCCTCCAACGACGGGCCTGCTCGTTATCATCTGTACGAAAGACTGGTTGGCTGTCAACTGTCATAGCAAACCTTCAGCGTTACGAAATACGAGGGAAGACTAGAGCCCGCAACAAAAAGAGAACCGTGACGGGTGGGAATATAATGTGGAATTTCTCATATTTCTGGAAAATACTTCGCAGTTTCTCTTAGTGTTTTGGAATCAACCGTAATTTTGTCACAAAATTGTCTCCCTGCGGTTCTCCCTACACCACTAATAAGAGGTGAGAACCGAGTGACAGCTGACACCATACGAATTTACGCGTATTAAGTATACCTGTTAAGAAAAATTATTTGCTCTAAATTTGAGGACATTGGTGGCGGTTCTTTTTTTTTTTTAGGACTCGAGGGAACACTTACTGTGGCACTCTGTACGAACTGGAAACAACATTGTTCAGCCACTCCACCGACACAATCTAATCATTAGATCATATTGCTTTATTCTTCAACATCAGCTGATTTGGCTAAATTAGCGATTATGAACAATGTATCTGCTTTTGCATGATTTCTGGGCGGCCATAAATTTCAGTTGTCCCAAGAACCAGAAGTTATAAAGCACACAACATTTTGTTAATATATACATTTATGATCTATAGTTTTTGTAAGATTTACATCCTTATTTTAAACCGACGAAAAGTTCGTTTGATAAAAGCAATTTTCCATTGTCGCCGCGGCAACATTATTTTTGTATTCGTAGCATGTTTTCAACTGATATGGTCATCCTCAGCGGAAGTGAAGGACGTAAATTTCTTGCAGGACGTCGAAGCACAAAATATCACGTTTCCGAGGCTTTGGCCAACCCGAAATATCTGATCTTTCATCTACGGTTGATGGCAACCTAGAGAACCTTTAGCCGTGTCCGCAACTTAAGAGAACGTAATTTCCCATAACAACAATACTTATCACGCACAAATTCTCATTGCCCCTTTGGCACCCTCTTTCACGTCGTGCTCGCCTCTTATTGGTGGAGCGAGTAAAAGAGGGGTGGGGAATACCCGACACAATCATGTGACTCATTCAAATCACGGAGCGTAGTATTTTCCGGGAATATGAGAAATTCCGCATTATATTTCCAGCCCAGACGTTCTCTCTTAATTAAGGAAATCGAAAACGTTACGGAAACGAAGGCAACATAAGAAAATACCTTTCATCGATATATAAATTGTAACAACTCACCTACTTCCTAAAACGTTTGTTCTTGTAATAACACGCACCTAAGATCTGGGAGACAAAAATTTCATTTGCTCTCTTTGCAATCTTAAAATGAAAAATTATAAGGATGTTGAATGTATCATCACTTAAATTTCTGATTGATTGTATTCTGGCCGGCCACAGGTAAAGTATTCAATGCGTCGCTCGTGTGTTGTGTAGGTTCGTTCCTGTATATGACTACCTGACCTACAAAGCGATGCTGATGAACCTGGCGGAGAAGCGATTATACTTGGTCGTTCGCGATCGAGCTGCGCAAGACGAAGAGAGGGATGTCGCGCGAATGAGGGCGAGGTCTGCGGAGGGTTGGCCTGAACGATGTGCGGCGCAACTCGTGAGTAGTCTCAGGAAAGACGGAATAGTCAGAATAATAATACACTTCGATCATTAAAGGACCAACTGGCAGAAGATGTCAAAATAGAAGATGTGGTAACTCCAGTAGTCTTCAACGGCACAGCTATATAATTTTCGAATTATGCCTTCGGAAGCCACGGCAAAAAAATGTGATCCACCCAAGCTTCTTTACGTGGGGTAATCCCCCAAGATGTCGTCGAAGAACGGAAGCATAGAAAAACTTACTGGAGATACCAAAATTCCCAATAATATGACGTATGATGCACTCATAATTTTGATATAACTATGAAAAATAAATTGCTTCTGAAGTTTAGTTGGCTCCTTCACATTCGTAAACAATTGACGTTTACATTCATCGTGTCTGCCGTGGATTGCCCGACTCATAACAATAAAGGCTTTAATGTTTGTTCCCTCGTTCACCCGTGAAGAACTGACCACAGGTCCCTCTCTCCTCAGGTTTATTATCTAGCCCCTTTCTCAGATTTATTAGTCTGCTTCTTGATGTTTTATCACCAGATTTTGATTGTTCACCATGTCTGTCACCCGTAATTAGGTCTTTATTTCGTTTCGGCACAAAATTTGTCACAAAATAGCAGCCGAACTGATATGACTCCTGAGGGCCTAAATACATTACCAAATCTGAAAGTGTATCAGTAGAGTACCATTTACAAGACAATCGGGACGTGGTGACTGCGTGCTGCTGGAGTACTGAGGAACTGTCCAGGGTCAGGTCAGGGAGGGGTATAAGATCAGTATTGTGTAAGGGGATGCATACCATTGGTCCAGAGGACGAGTTCATACTAATACTGCTGCATTTCATCTTTTGTTGTCCCAAGAGTGCTTAGAGCATGCATCGAACTTCACTGCAATTGCAGCAATCTCTTCGGGGGTTCTTTGGAATATGAAATTTAAATTAAAAGTGACGCGCCCAACCATCAGAGGGATTTAGTAATAAATAAATAATAAATAATTTCGTAATCATATTTGGTCCTAAATAATTTCGAATAATGATTTTCGGGTAGTTGGGAATTTGGAATGTTTAATTTAACAATAAACGAGTTTGGTGATCGTCACTACTGCGACAGTTCATTTATAAAGGGAAACCGAAGTAAGAGTGAATGTCCAAATCGGTTTACAGATCGCTGCTGAAAAACACCCGAGTGTGAGTCTATGTGGCCGTGGAGCTGATGAGCGCCTGTTGCAGAGGCTCTTCCCGCATCACGTTCGTGGAGTCAACCTCTTTGGCTACGCCCACGAGGACGCCAAACCCACCAAAATGGTTAGAGAAATTACCATACCCCATGTGATTCATCTCATAATTTCTACTGGACTGCCCCGTAGTCTGACATGATGGCGGCGACGCGATGATAGTAGTAATTCCCGTGTCTAGATTCCTGTAAGTAGTGAAGCACCAGTAACATCCGAGGCCAATGATCGTGTTCTTTTGAAACAGTCCAAATTCACGATGCACAATTACACAAATCCCACTGCTTGCATCGAACGTGGTCGCAAGGCACCAGCTAATGTTCAGTAGCGTGGGTTCAAATTAAACTCTTGATGGAATGTTGATAGGATAGCAATGTTGATTTAACATTCAGAATACCTGACAATGGCGCAGGAACTCGAAACGTCGAAATACTTATAATCGTCAAAAGCATGATTTCACTGTAATAAATGGAATAACAAATGAATTTTTATGACGAATCGCATGTCTAAACTTTGATAATTATTGTCTGAATCATACACAGGGAAATTGATTTCACATCCTTCGACTAATGGGGAAGAAATTACGACGAAGTTATAATCTGATGTATCCACACTTCTAGTTTAATTTTAGCAAAATATTATTGAAAAATGTAACATACATATGGGGAAAATTCTGTACGAAATATGTCTAGGATATGTGTTGATAACTCGAGTGATGTATATGCATACTGTTAAGATGAAATTGGTACCTGGCAATTAAGAGTGGAGAGAATTTAATCTTAAAATTTTACTGTGATTCACAGTAGGTTTATTCGCATTTCCTCCTCGTGATTTATTGGTAAGCGGCCACCTCAGGGTATGTGTATGAATCAAATCCTGTTATAGGACGTTATTTATTTTTGTCAGTACGACTCTGAATTTTTTCCGTTTTGGGAATATTTCCTATAAAATCCTACAATATTTTTACCGACATTTCGTTTCTTCCAAACTTTGCTCCGATTTCTTGATCAAGATTTTTACTTTAATTCTATTCGGTGCGCAATCGATATTTTAGAACTCAATTTTCTTATGGTCAGGTTCAGATTCTGGAAGGTTTTGAAATTAAGTTTCAGGATCTTACTTGGGAAATACGTAATCAACAGTAACCCGCATTTTCACGATGTCAGTAGACAAGACAATAGTTTGCCTCCAATGACAGTAGTTGGCTTCGTGTGGACCCCACTGGCTTTATTTTCGAAGTCAACGACCTATCCTATTGGCACGCCAGTGAGTTGTCTTGTGGAGTAGATTCAAGCCAACTATTGACGTCCAATACCCTCCCCTCCACCACTTCACGTTTCCTGAGAATGGGGGTCGTGTCAGGTACTACACCTATATTGGTTGCGCCAATGCAATGCTTCGTGTGGAGAGATCGAGGCCAATTAGGGACGCCACCTATTGTCTTCCACTCGTTGGAAGCCAGTTGTTGGCTTACTTATTGGCGTCGTGATAACGCGGCATTACGTGTGTCTCTCAGGTCCTGGACGCTCTGCAAGGAAATCCTACGACAGGTCAACAGGAAGAGGACGGGAAAGAGGAGGGTAAGAAGGGGAAAAAAAAGAAAGACAAGAAAGGCAAGAAGGGGAAGAAGGGTAAGAAGAGCAAGAAGGGGAAGAAAGGGAAGAAGAAAAAGAAGTAAAGGACAGAGATAACGAGAAAGGTTAATTCATAGTAAGCAAATAAAACGAGGAGGTAATGGCGTCATACATTGATAAGACATTCCAACATTTCTGCATCACCTTTGGATAAAATTGTTAGGACTGAACCTTTTGTAGTTTCTTATATATAGAGGGCAACGAAACTACTTTAATCGTGAGAAAGAATAATAGTAAGCAATTGTTAGATTATCAGTATTACGTTTCTCTGTACTGCACAAATAATCAACAAAATATTATCAGACGGAAAGCCACCTTAATCTCCAATACGTTGTAGTATTGTAAGTTTAATACAACACGGCATTCATCGCGACAATTTAATTGATTTGTATGTAATAAAATCATCGTGTAGTAATATGATCTATGTGAATAGGATAATATACACACCACTCCGTGGAACATCGTAGAAACTAATAATTGATACGTTAATTCACTTTTTTTTCTTCTTAAATCAAATTACATTGATGCACTTATTTTCCATTTCTTAATTCTGTCTCAAAAACCTAATAACTATTCACCCTATAATATTTATCTGCATCGTTCTCAGAAAATATCCTAGCATGTAGTAGTTTCAAGAATTACAATTATGACATTCGAGACTCACAACGAAATAGAACTCAAAGTAAAGGAATTTATTTCTAATAACATCAGTTATACCTCACGACAAAATGCAGAGAAACTAACGAGGAACCGTGTATTTATTTCCACCACATTACCAGAGTAAACCTAAAGACTATGATTTGGATACAAACAACAAAGACGGACACAACCCTGTTAGGATAGCGAACAGAACAATTAAAATTGTCGTAATGTTACAATACAAGTTATATTGATTGGTAAATATTAATTTGATAACCTATAAAATGTAAATCTAAGTACTATTACAAATATACCGTACAATAGAATACTTATTTAACATATTTAAACAAGTAGTACCAGATTGACCAGTTATTCGATTCCTCGGAAAACTCGAAACTATTCATGATTTTGTAAAACTGTTCGGTACACCAGAACTAATAATGGAGTGAAACATAACCTGCTGTATAAATTAAAAAAATAGGTTATCTATGTGTGGACTCGTGTAGAGAAGAGTCCTTCATATATAGACATCTCGAACAAGATAGACATCTGTTCCCGCCGTATTGTCGGGGATTGTTTCAACGTACCTAATCAGATTACGCAATGTCCGTACCGTTTCTCTCTCATATCAAGGGCTCTAGTGTAGAGCAGACGAGTTTAGTGATGAAACTCTTTGCTCTCGCTGTCAGCGTTAGAGGAGGCAATTCCTTCCCCTTCCCCGCGATGTTCTATACTTTAAGGATTGTGACTGTTGCAAAGTGGGGATCGCCGTTCGCGCATGCGCACAATTTAAAAGTGATGCGGCGAAACTTGCCCGGGTTTCTTCATACAACTTGCCCCCACTAGGCATCTATAACTGTATATATCCTTTTTGTACAAAACCTTCGAGATGTTTTCTAATATAACATG
This sequence comes from Laupala kohalensis, assembly GCA_002313205.1. Lineage (NCBI taxonomy): Eukaryota > Metazoa > Arthropoda > Insecta > Orthoptera > Trigonidiidae > Laupala > Laupala kohalensis. Next base: position 163,512 of record NNCF01136019.1, on the reverse strand, counting down.
TTGGAGATAACATTCGTTAGATGTCTAGAGCAGTTCCGAAGGTTCCCAATAAGCTGGTCTATCTTGTATATTCCAGAAGAGCCATTAAAAATTCCTTTTTCGAAGGTTTGGATGGGGTGAGAGAGTTCCTGATGGAAAAGGAACGCGACAGCATATGATTCCCAGCTCATATCGTCCTCTCGACAGACTTTCCAGTAAGTACTAACAAGTATTAATGAGAATTTTGAAATATGTTCCACATAATGATCTCTACGTTCAAAGCACTTCATTGAAGGGTCCACAGCGAAGGATCCTGATTTTTATTCCGAAAAGGGAGGACCCGAAATATTTAAAACGATATTTTCCCCCAAATTACGGAAAAACCATTTACATTTTTGACTTCTTCCCTTTCCGTTTCGATCCTACATTTGAATTAATTGTATAAGATCGCTTATAAAAAGAAATTTCTCTCAATAGCAAAATTTCAGCTCACTGTACTTAGTAATACCTTCATATTAAGGAGCATGCGCAGAAAATCTGAGAAAATACGGGGTTAGGAAATATCAATTCAGTTTGTAGAGATAGTCCCTCGAAATGTAAACAGCCATTATGTATATATGGAGATCTTCGTGTAAGACTCATTTCTTGGTTTGTTCCAGAGAAAAACACAGGCTGCCCCACAAACTTAACGGAACAGATACCATTCATGTTATCAAAATCTTACATTCTTCAACCAACTTAGGAGGTTATGAGAAAATTCTGACCGTCACAAAGAAATGTGGAAGGTTACGCCACCGCACGAACATCTATTGTAATTTTTTATTTATTTATTGGAAAATAAATATATTTTATTGTGTAAATGCGATTTCATTGTTAGCGAACAATATTTGTACTTCAACCATCTGGAAAAAAAATTCGAGATCTGCATCTATTCACAGAGTTAGGCAAGTTCTGGAAGAAGGGGTGCGCTAGTGTAGATGTGGATATGGTGGTAGTGATGTGAAATGATACGAAGGAAATGCGTGAGTTAGAAAGAGAGGGAAGGAAATGTGAAATGAAGTGCACTGAAGGGGTAAATCAAATGTTCGGGTCATCCACCGTAAAATGTGCGATAAGTAATTATTATTATTTTTATTGTTTCAACGTCACGTGTTTTTATATTTAATATTATAATATTAGTTAATTCATATATCTTAACCATTTATGTAACAATTTTATTTTATTCTAAATATAAATATTATTCGTCCATCGAAAAGTCGTAAGTTTTTAATTATTTATTTCGTTAGATTATAAAATGGACGTCAATTATAGTAGCATTGACTTTTACTTCAATGATATGTTCACGTTAATTGAACAATCTGTGACTATCCATATTGAATGCCGTACACTCGTTAAGAGTAGTATTGCTGCAGCTGTAAGAATTAGATACAGAGGAAGCCAGAACGTTTACTAACAGTCTACCTGACGAATAGAGAAATACGAGATCCATGTTGTTCCCTAGAGAAATATAGACTAGTACTATGCCTCGTTGGTGGTGTGGAAAGGAGTGCGATTATTAAATAATTTTAACGTAAATTTCACACCAAAACCAATACTTACACTATTCGTGGAATGCGAATTATGTAATAGAACGAAACATTACCGTAATACATTATATTGTATAACTCGGGTTGTTTGCGTAAATTAAAAAGTTCTAATTTGTAGATATTTTGAAAAAAAACAACTATAATATGCTGTTGGTTTTTAAGCTTATTTCCTTTTGAAATTGTTTATTTGGAAATGTATCATAATCTCAATAATCTAGTGTGTAACATTTTTTATTAAAATATATTGTATATAAAGATACATATGCACATTCGAAAAATTAATAATTAATTGCATAAGACAGTCTTCTTGATGTTTAAAATACAAGTACTATAAGTATGCACCTAAATTAGTAAAGAAAAGTGCGTATTAAGTTTGCGAAGTGTTAGTCCGTACGCTTGTTTTCGCACTTGTGTGCTTTATGTGTGTAACGCAGTATTAACAGTTTTTTTTAACCGCGCTAGTTCGCAAATGATGCTTCGGAGGAAAAAGCAAAGAACCTACTTAGTAGGCAATTTTATAATTTATAGAATTTATAAGAACTATTTTTACGATAACACGTATCACTAGAAAAAATTTCGAAAAACAGTTTTTCGGGATCTTTGACCTCGAATAAATTATTTAACACAATTGGGATCAATGGGGACGTGTCATATTCATTTAAAATGATGGCCTTAAGACGTAAACCAAATTTCATCTATAAGTGAATTTTTGCTTTGTGGAATGTCTATTATCCTTGGACTAGAGAGCAGAGGCGGAAACTAAATGAATGAATGCATGCACGAATGAATAAATAAATAAATAAGCTGTTGACAGAAAGCGGTTAGCAACGTTTATGACAACGTGGAGGACAATCTAATTTCCTTTCTGGATGCAAGCAATGGACTATTATTTCATTTTCTACCAATGTATCCAGTGCAGAACAGGAAGAACTGGTCTATGGAAGTTTTCTCTTAATCATGGGTCTACAGGTGTAACGTATGCTTTGCCAAGGTTGGGTGCAGATTAAAATGCTAATATGAATAATAAGAACACATTAAAGTAGTTTTGTATTTTAATTTATGATTAATAGTAAGTAGTATGGCAATGAGATGTTAAAGTAAAAGCGTTACTTAATACTAACTACAAAAAATATAATCGAAGAAATAGGTAATGGTAAAATTGAAACTAATATTTTTTCATTAAAAGTTATAAATTCACTCACGTTATAGAAGCTATGATGCAGTGGAAAGCTATAAGAATTTTGGTTAAACTTTTCAATATTTTTTTAAATATTCGTTTGAAGTATTTGTCATCAATAATCTTCATGCTAAAAGTTTATTGTAAAGTCACAACAAACCAACTTCCCATAGTCTCAGACGTGTGAGATGTATGCACATTTTCATTCACAGCCACGTTTTGGGATACAAGTATTATCTAATATCGTGTTTTCTTGGCGTATGATGCGATATTTTAGGTCAAGGAAGTTTCTGGCCTGATTAGGAATTGTTAATTTCGATTGCTCTTGTCGAGTATTGAGGAAGGTAAAACTGTCACGTTTTGCAAAATAGTACCTTTTCTCTAGTAGAAACGTGTGTCTACAAGAGACTTTGAAACAATTTGAATGAAAAAATTTAAATGACTGTACAAGTTATGGGGACTGTAACCCCCAAACGAGCAATTCGAGACTTAATAGAAATAGACTCCATTGTTTAAATCTGCATATCCGTTGTCGCCACGCAAAAGTTAAACCTATTTTCTCCGTACGATAGCACGAACTGGAAAGAGCCGAAGACCTTGACAATAGCATATTAAGTTCGTAGGAGAAGATTGGATAAAATTAACTCAAATTTTGAACTGGATTACCATTTGAAAAATGCAACCTTGTCCAAGAAGGCTTTCCTCCTAAAAATGTCATATAGCCTCAAATATTGCTTATTTGTTTTAATTAGGTAAAGGTGAGATGCTGAATTACATGCACTCATACTCTAAAACATAGAACGTGACTTAGCACTTTTCTATTTTCGTTCGTGAAAATTTCAGTTTTACGGGCTTTTTCATAACATTTCTATTTGCTCTCCTAACGAAACCCAGTTCATATCTCGCGTGGAGTACCTTGCAAGATAAATGAGGTAACTGAAAACATTTTTTTTGTTATAGATAACCTTTTACACAGCAAATCATTACATGAGGAATTTCACTTTTACTAAGATTTCCTTAGAATGCATGAACTGTTTTAACTAGGTGTAGAATTATTTTAAAAAATGAATCACAAAAAGAAAGTAAATTATTTTTACCCGCGTGTGTGCATTGTAAATAAACTGTTCTTTTTCGTTAACAAGGATTTGTTAGTAAAATTAGCATTCTCTTCGAATGACGATTAGCAACAAGAAATATTATCAATTATTACATAAGGGTGTAACATGTGTGAACTGAAGGTGCGTCTGAGTGAAACGAAATTAAGACAATCAATAAAAAAATGATTAAATATATTACGACCACCTTAAGATCTAATATTTACAATATTTATAGTGATAGTTTTTTAACACACGACGTTTGGATCCTTCGTTTAGACCTATTTGTTTAATGAATAATAATGACAAATTATTATTATTATTTATTAATATTATTATGTAACATTATTTTGCATTATTTTTGAACCACGTGAAGGAAGCCCGAACTAAGGGTTCAATTGTTGTGTGTTAAATATTGCGAACAGCCCATCTTTTAAGGTCATTTAATGTATTTAATTATTCCAAATTTAAAAAATAGAAGTAACTAGTACAAACAAAGAAATAATTTTCACTTAAGTTTAAACTTTCCTTTGTTTCTAGAATTAAGAAAACATTTGGTCACTTACTTGTTTGGAAAAACAGTACTACATGCGTCGTGTAAAAGGCGAGCAGCACTCGTGTATCGGTTCTTGACGGGAGAGAGTTAAGGAATCCAAAGTGACGTCACTCGAACTACATGAAATAATGTATTCAGCCGCCCTTGTTGTGAAAGACACACTTTTCATAATAATGTGAATAACTAAATTTAGGTACCAATTCTATTATTTGTTTCCATAAAATATTGTTCAATATATATTTGAAAAATAATTAAATTGCGTAGGTTATCTTCTATCAATCTGATCTTCAATCTGCGCATCCAGCGGCCAAATTCAAACCAATTTATTTTGGAATTTGGTATCATGTAGGTCATTGGGTCTTTTTTTCACTAATGGAGGAAAAAACAAAGATAGAAAGAAAAATTTAAGGGTAAAAAGTTCAATTTTAGGCTGTCCGTGCTGACAACTCTCTCCGATTGAAGATATTAATAAACATTGTCAAAAGCCATCCCTGGATTTTTTCATTTTACTTTAATCTCTTACAAATAGTCGTCTGTTTTCTTTCTAACACTTATTTTATTACAGTCCATGGAACAATTTGAGTGAAATTCTAAAGACTATAGTCGTGGAGGAAAGTTTCTTTTCGTATAATGCTTTATTGTAAATATTTATGCTAAGTTGCTTAGTTATGGTAAAAATTGTAGCAATTATTTTTCTTACTTCCTGGTTATAGATATAGAATTGTCTGTTGTATAATTTAACTCATATCTCTGGCAGCACCCTACAACCAAAATGGAAAGAATATGAAGAAAGACTGAATCCACGGATATTAATCTGTGATTGAATAATCATAATTCGATAAGCATAATTTCGATCATGATTATTTCTTTTTGCCTCTCCACACACGAAGACACACAATGAAGATTCTTTCAAACTCGATCAAACTGAAAAATAAAAAAACATAAAATTTTAGTCAACCTATAGATCATAGTACGAGTGAAGTGAAATACTCGCCACAAAATGAGAAGAAATGTATTTTTCGAAATAGGTCAGTGGAGATGCAGTTTGATGATCAGATTGGTTCGGTTGGTAGCCACGGCCACAATGAACTCGTATGTTGTGCATTTTCCGTGTTAAATTTAGAATGTGGAGGACCGCGTTATGTGATGTTTTGAGTTGGTTATTTCTACGATTACTCCTTAGAACCACAGAACCACAGAACAGATTTCTGGTGGTTATGTAGGCTATGAAAGTGACTGAAGGCATCAGGAGAAATGTTATCGCCTAATGTGTACTAAGAAAGTCATTAAATTATCTTCGTATTTTATTCACATGGCATTGTATTGGTTATGAAACTATCTAATAGTGGTGTCGGATTTAACTATCCTTTTGGTGTTGTCAGGTAGTGAACATTGACTTGTACTTCGTGTAGCTCATAATTAAAAGACTACTTAATTTGGCGATGTACAATTGTTTGAGAGTTTGTTTATTTTGATCCCACATTGTGATTTAAGAATATTTAGTCATGGCTGGGATGCTTTTGAGTGATGCTGAAAAAACTTATATTTTACGAGGTGCAGAAGATAACTTTAGGTCTGATGGAAGGAAGCGCCTTGATTATAGACCCATGGATCTTGAAACAGATGTAGTCAGTCATGCCAGTGGGTCTGCAAGGTTGAGACTTGCGAACACCGATGTTTTGGTAGGTGTAAAAACAGAAATTGACACTCCATTTCCTGAAAGACCTCACGAGGGAAAATTAGAATTTTTTGTAGATTGTTCCGCAAATGCTACCCCTGCGTTTGAGGGTAGAGGTGGCGAAGAGTTAGGAAATGAAATCAGCAATAGTTTGGCAAGGGCTTACCAATCTACCCATGCATTTGATCTAACTAAACTGTGTATTTTACCTGGACAGCAATGCTGGAAACTATATATTGATATATTAATTCTAGAGTGTGGAGGTAATTTGTTTGATGCTGTGTCTTTGGTTGTAAAAGCTGCTCTTCATAATACAAGGGTTCCTCTTGTGACAGCGGCAGCAATGGATGGGGCACAAGTGGAATTACAGTTATCTGACGATCCATTTGAATCCATGCGCCTGGATGTTTCCGGAGCGCCATGTCTTGTTACTTTGTGTAAAATTGGTGATCACTGTCTTGTCGATCCTTCACCTGAAGAGGAAGTTTGTAGTACGGCTAGCATTGTTCTTGCTGTGGCTGAAAATTCATTTATTACTTCAGTTTTCAAAGCAGGAGTTGGAAGTTTCCATCCTCAAACTCTTCGTGAAACTTTTAGTGAAGGTCAAGAAATTGGAATTGAATTGAATCAAGCTCTAATGGCTGCACTTGCTAGAGAAGAGGAGCAGGAAGATAGATCAAAAACGAAGCAAAGATATGGATTTTTGAAATAGTTTTCAAAATACTTGCCATTTACATGAACTTTTAAAAGTTACTTTTTGAATGAAGCAAACTATAGTTTTAAAAATATAAATAACCCATCTAAAAAACTTGTGCTAGTTTTATGATCACTTACTGTTATTCTCAATTAAATGAGAAAATGGTACTTCATGTACTTATGACCTGGTCATACTCTGTACAATGAGACACACAAATTGAATAAGATAAAACACTTTTAATGTTATATTGTTAATCAAATGGTATGAATAGACAAAGTATTTCTGGAAGAATCATCTCCTTACATGTAATCATATGTTGCATAATCTTGACTCTGAGTTCCATTATTCCCCTTTGTTTCAATTTTAAAAAAGAATCGTACTATAGCTTTGGGTATCTTAATGTGATATGTAATTTATTTCTTTTATCATAGCACATAATCAAATGATATTACATTGTCAGATAATTCAATCCAATTGCAGTAATGAAAGCATGGAAGAAAGCATGTTTTCTTAATTCATAATTCTGCAAAAATTTGCAGAAATTAGCAGCATGTATTGTTCTCATTTAAAAAGAATCTAAGTTGTATAATTTGCATTTAATGTTAACAATCTCAGAATATCCAATTCTGAATTCTTTGTTAGTATGGGAAATATTTTTTCATGTATTCAACTTGTATGCATCATACAAGTTATGAGGCATTAAAAGTAAACAATAAATGAAATATATAAATTAAAAAATCCTTTAATAAGAAAATCCTTTTTGGTAGTATCCCCTTAATCTATTGAAAGTAATATTGAAGTTCATTGAATTTATTTAATTTTTTTATAATTCAGGTGTAGAGAATGCCAAGTATTTGATGGCACCACTGGACAGTTATGCGTTTGGAAAAGTTATTGAAATGAAACGCACAAAAGTATTTTAATACAGTCCTTTTTCTCTCAAGAGTGATATTGGATTTTATATTACTTGTTATGGTAATATTATTTATTTATGAAAATTCAAATTACTCATTCCTTTGAAACTTTTTTCTATTTGTGTCTTCATATTGTTCTAACACACATGTGGAATACTAAAAAGGGTGCATTTGGATGACTAGTTTTCTTTATGGAAGTCTGTGAGAACTATGATTAAAATGTTATATATAGAAATATCTGGAGATTAAATTTAAGTGTATTTGAAGGTAATTATTTAAGATTTAGAAACCTATTAATTCAGTGAGTTAAAAGAATTAGGATTGTAAATAATGCTTCTGAGTTTTGAAATTTTAAATTTTTTTAACATAGCACTTCGGTGCAAATGTATTAGAAATTAAAAATATGCTCCAACATTATAAGAGTGTCAAACTATTCTGAATATTATTTAGGTTAGGTATGATTAATAGGAATCATAGAACTTTATCAGAGGATAAATTTTAATTTTCCAGCCAACTTGGACACTTAAAGAAATTATCCAATTTATATAGAGTAATTACCCTTTGTGTTGTTTATTTAGTCAACAGAGATTCTAATAACTTGAAAATAATTTTACTAAATTTTTATGAAGATATAATGAATAAAACTGAACAAAACAAATTAATAATAATAACAATAATAAATTTATTGTCAAAAACAGTACAAACTGCGTATGACTACGAGGAGGACAATAATCTAATTTACTCTCTGGAAGCAAGCAAGAGACCATCCCATCAATTACAATCAAGGGCCCTAAGGCAGAGGCGGATTCAAAAATTTCAGCAAAAGTTCCTAGATAAGATAAAAAGTTAGCTGCGAGTTATAATACTAATAGAATGTCAATATGTTTGTAATTTAACGCAAAAAATTTACATGTACAAGTTATTATCGAACTATAGATTATTCTGAGTATAGTTTTTAAAAATCATAAGAGTTGAAAAAAAACCCACAAAATTCACGATTTATTGTTACAATAAACACGCCCCTAGACAAAGCCTACAGAACCTTTATAAGAAATCCGCCTCTAACCGAAGGAAAAACGGAGAAAAACCCGGGACAGGATGGGACTACAGAATTAATGTACACAACCGTGCCAAAGTTGAGTACACATAAAACTAAATTAATATGA
>NNCF01136019.1:69589-154501 GCA_002313205.1 Laupala kohalensis | reverse complement strand
TCTTTTATATTCTTGGGCAGGGAATTATATAGAACGATTCCCGAATGATAAGGTCCTTTTTGGCAAAGAGTGGTTGACACTCTAGGGCGATGAATATTATTCCTATTGCGAGTATTGTGTTCGTGAACGAGACTGTTTCGTAGAATTTTAAACTTTTCAATAGCTGATAGTATTAGACTATATTCTGGTTATTTTTTTCTCACTTATGTATAAGTCCATAAAACTTTGACATGTAGATTTCAAATTGAAATTGGCAGTATATCATCTTACTAACCAATAGATTTGGATAGTTTTATATAAAAAAATGACATATAATAAGCAATGACCAACATCGCAATCTGCTAGCTCTTATTTTTCTTCAGGTAAAAAATAAGAAACTTCTTTGTTTCCTTCAATAAGAATTTATTTTCTTGAGAGTCAATCATGGTGTGGAAATATTTGAGTATGAGAGATGTACTTGATCTCATTGAAATTCAATAAGTAATCAAATTCTTACAATCTCTTATGGATGAACAGTAAATCTTTGATTATTTATTACATTTGATAATGTAATGTACGTTAATTGAAGCAGAATTTGGTCTCATTTTACAAAATCGACAAAATATTCACACAACTCCCACAAATCCTAAATGAAATGGTAGCACTTGGTAACAAGCTAAAAAAATTCTTGTAGGGATATTTTCATGTCAGTAGAGAACTTATACACATAAATTACAATTCAAGGAAGAAATTTATTAGGTTGATGAATTGATGGATGTACCAATTTCAATAGTAAATGGACCATCAGAATTTATTTACATTGAAAGATCACTAAAATGTTAAATTTTGAGATAAAATTCAAATTACATGGGAAAATTTTTAGATTTGTTGTTATATTTGAAGCTTATCTAGATGGAGCGATAGGAGTTGGGATAGGATTTATTGTGAAATTTTTTAAAAAAGGCAGCTAAAAGTATTGAGAAATTTGATTGTTCACATAAAGTCGATTTCGGCTGAAGATGTTAATATCGATCAGTTGATATATTATATCGATAGTTAAGATACATCGACGTTTGTAAAACAATGGTACAAATCAATACAAATGTACCAAACAGTAGTGTCAAAAGCTAAGTTTGTAAATAATAATATTTTTCATTTCCGCGGCTAGTTAAATTGACAGTCTCAGAATGACACAATTGATCCATATTTTTTTCGAAAAATTGATTTGAAAGTTCAATTGAACTTGGTATTTGCTTCGGTCTTCTTTTGGCAAGAATGAGGATAAATTGTTGATGACATAGTGTTGCGTAGTGTTGGTATAGATTTATTCAATCGGTAAAACGTGAATATTCTCTCAAGAAGTGCATCTTTCATAATTTCATTATATCTTGAATCCTGTTGATGCTTTGGATTCCATTGCTCCGTCGGTGATTTCGCCATTGATTTTTAGACTGTCACAACATAGTTATGAACATATTGAATTGCGACTGAGGAAAGACATGACATTTCTATTGGTGAACTAACCTAACTTTGTGTATTAGGGTGTTCTATGTGGATTCGCTGTATAAAAAAGTGATGTTATATGACTAATTAAGGTTCTTTGATTTAGCTGAACCAACTTTAATTTTGTATTGCTGTACGATCCTTCAATATGAATAAATCTAAAGGATTGATTAAGTTTGGTGTAATAGGTAGTTCTTTAGCCAAACAAAGTAGTGATGTCCCTGAAACCAGTTCTGCCCAAAGTTCAGGTTTCGGTACATTTGGTAACAAGAAAGAAAAGATCAACCAGATCGAGGATGATACTGGTAAGGAAAGTGAGCATCTGAATGAAGTTATGGGTTTTGGAAGTTTTGGTAAGAAATCTAGACAATTTGATGTGGAGAAACTTGTTGCACAAGTTACATCCTCTGCTCGAGAACGAATTAAACACAACAAAGTTAAGCCTACAGAAATTAATGAAGAGAATGATATATCATCAACGTACAATGCTGATATTGAGGAGAGCGAGGAAAAGTCAATAGATCATTTAAATGCTGTCGAATCATCCAGTGCCGAGGATGAAGATGACGATGATGACTTCGTAGGGCCCCCAGTGCCTCCAGAAATCCTTAATAGTATTAATAAGGGTGTTGGTAACCAGAGATTGGGTAGTCCTAAGCATTCTGATATCGATGAAGGCAAAGATGATAGTGATGTAAGTGATGATGAAGGGGAGGATCCCAAAAGCAAAATACCAGCTTCTCATGAAGTGTCTATGCTCCATGGAAATAGGGCTGTGGTTGCATTGGCAGCTGACCCAGCTGGTGCTAGGCTTGCTTCCGGTTCTGTTGATTATGAAGTAAGATTTTGGGATTTCGCTGGTATGGATGCCACCCTTCAGAGTTTTCGTACTCTTCAACCTTGTGAGAATCACCCCATCAGATGTCTTCAGTATTCCATGACCGGTGATGTTATTTTAGTTATTTCAGGGTCATCTCAGGCCAAAGTTTTAGATAGAGATGGATTTGAAGTGTTGGAGTGTGTAAAAGGTGATCAGTATATTTCAGATATGGCAAAGACGAAGGGTCACACTGCTTCCTTGAACAGTGGTTGTTGGCATCCCAGGATTAAAGATGAATTTTTGACTTCTTCTCAGGATAGCACGTGTCGTTTATGGAGCATAGAGAAACCGAATCAGCACAAAGGCCTAATAAAATGCCGTGCCCATAATGGACTTAAAACTATTCCATCGGCTTGTAGTTATAACAGAGATGGTAATCTTATTGCAGCTGCATGTGTGGATGGTTCTGTACAGATTTGGGATCATAGGAAGATGTTTGTGAATGCGACTATGACATTACGTGGAGCTCATGAAAATGGAAATGAAATTTCCTCCGTGACTTTTTCCTACCATGGAAATCTTTTAGCTACCAGAGGTTGTGACAATACCATGAAGTTGTGGGATTTGAGAGAATTCAAGAAGCCTCTTCATGTTGTAGAAGACTTGTATTCAAGATACGGGTCAACTGACTGCACATTCAGTCCTGACGATTCTATCATTTTAACTGGCGAATCAAAGAGAAAAGATCAAGACTCTGGGAGATTACTCTTTTATGATGTGTGTACGTTTGATAAAATCCACGAAATAGCAGTTACAGATTCACACGTAATAAAAGCCTCCTGGCATCCAAAATTAAACCAGATATTTGTTGGTTGTGGAAACGGAACTGTTAAAGTATTTTATGACGATAAGAGAAGTTTGCGAGGAGCAAAGTTGTGTGTTGTAAAGAATCGAAGGAAAGTGAAACAAGTAGAAGTGGTTGCTGCTCAACAAATTCTGACTCCTCATGCCCTTCCAATGTTTCGTCAAGAGAAACCCAAGTCAATTCGAAAGCAGATGGAGCGAGACAGACAGGACCCAATGAAATCAAGACGTCCTGATCTTCCTATCTCATCGGGTCAAGGTGGAAGAGTTGCGTCCTCAGGTGGTACTCTGAGCTCTTATGTTATTCGAAATCTGGGATTGAGTAAGAGGGTAGAAGATGACCAAGATCCTCGTGAAGCTATCTTAAGATTTGCAAAAGATGCAGCAGAAAATCCATACTGGGTGACTCCTGCTTATTCTAAGACACAGCCACAAGCTATTTTCCAATCAAATGAAGGCAACGAAGATGAGCCGGCAGCAAAAAAGCCTAAAGTATAATATGAATTTTATTTAATTGTTTGAGCATTCATTGTTTACAAAAAAAATTATTTGTAAAGAACTGTTACTTAAAACTGTGGAAGTATGTGATGTGTTACAAAATGTGTTGTATTCATGAAAAGATTAAATTTAATACAAAATATTTTAGTTTGTTGTATATTTAGGATGTTATACAATTAGGATTACAATTTTTATTATGAATTTGTTGCACGAGGAAGCTATTACACAGATCATTCATTTCACATTTTCATACAATTGTTTCTAATTATTTCACTAGAAATGTTCTACAGTAAAAAATTTCTGAGAGGTAAAGGAATGATTAATTTATCAGCATATTTTTTTTTAAAATTCACTTCAAATGGAGCACATAGTGTCAATAAGAAATCAGTTTCACATCTCCCAAGCACATGAAATGAGTCGTTGCATGCCACATGGTAAGAACTGAACTATGCAACAAAAGAAGCTTGAACCATTTTAAATACTATTAAAAAAACCTTTCTTCTGCACTAAGTTACAGTACTCTTCCAATATGAAACACTTTCTTTGTTTTATTTAAAAAGTTTATGAGGTTTCACATTATGTACTTGTCTTTCTTGGTCAATAAAATGAATTTTCAGGCAGGTATATATATTTGTTTTATTTCTATTTTTTTGTTCAGAGAAGTAATTTCTTGCTGCGGCATGCGTGCATTACAGGTTATGAGTATTACAGTTAATATCGTTTCCTGAAAGTTTCTTCCTGGTTATAGGAAATGTCAATCCCAAAAGTAAAACTTCTTATTTTTTTGAAGGTTGATTCACAATGTAAGCACCATACGTAACTCAACAAGAGTACTTTATTAAAAAGATGCATTGTAGTCAGACTACAATCAATGTAAAACATTCATAACACACGTGGTCATAAGGATTTTTAAACACATTCATAAAAGTCATTTTCTCTATGTGACTTATGGGAATTGTGGACATGATTCACGCTTGTCCACCAGAGCTCCTCAATATTAAGAGGTAGAAAAATTATGATGAATTCAATTATTTCTACAAATAAATAACCTGAAAAAGAGAAAGGATATTGTAACTACATAAAACATTAGGATAATATATTTTATGGAAGCAATATTCAACTTATTATAACATAGGATAAATAAAAACTATTTCTTTGTGGTGGCTAAAATTTCAATTTGATTACAGTGCCAACTTTAGCTTCACATCTTCAGGATAAAACAACACTCAATGTGGATAATTCACAATCTTACTCAGAACAAGATTATTGTATTTGTAAAAAAAGTACAATGCACAAATAATAAGTCAACCTCTTATCTGGATTTAGGCTTATGATCACGTTCTATCAATTAATATATGAGCTACGTGAGTATTTTTTTCTACTTGTGTCAGATTTTTTTAAAACCTTTTTTTGAAGGTTGATTGGCAACATAATCTAATTAAAAATTAGCTAAATTGTTATGTGTGTTTATTTTCAATAGATTAAATTCTTATGCTCCAAAAAGAGAAACGTAATGACAAGCAATGGCACACAAACAGGAGAAGTGTGGTGAAATTTGAGGAGTTGTACCCTGTCTTCTTACAACAAACATTCCTTCTATTTGTTCTTAATACATAAATCAAGTTAATCATTATACTTGGTTAAATTTTCTTCCTCTTTCTGAGACAATCCCTCAAAAGCATTAAGTGTTACAGATAAGAGGGAAATATGAACCCACTTATTTCAAGCAAATATACTAATTCCAACATACAAAAATCTTGAGACACAGAATCCTGCTCAAACATCACAACATAACTTTTTTTGCAAAACAGATGGTAATACAACTTAAAGGGCAATAAAGGTTCATACAATTTCTGTTGGCATTACTAAACTCTTTTTGGATACCACTGAATAAACTTAAAGCATACATTTCAAACAACATAAAACCAATTTAAAATATGCAGTCATACTTAGGATGCTCCAGATGAACAATTTTTTTTAACATCTAGGAGATGCATATCAATTTGTTGAATTATTCACAATTTTTAGGAGCAATGAAAGAATTTGTGTTAATAATCCTATTTGAATTGGAAAACATTTTTGCATTCTAGTCACTATTTTAAGAATTTAGCACCTGCATATACGCAAGATGAACTAGCATGCGAGTACAAACCACGTACCATTTCATCAGAAAGGCCGGTATGCTGGAGGGTAACGAACTGGCAGTGAACTTTCTAAATAGTCAGCATAATGAGTCCAACCTAATTTTTGAGCTACTTCCACACATTTCTCATCTAAATCCTTGGTTGGTTTATCTTCATTAAGCCTAGTCAACATTTTAAGGAGACGGCCATAATGTTGGTTCAAAGCGGCGTGCCACATGGAGAAGTAAACGGCCTGCAACAACAGAATATGAAAATGGAAAACAATTATGCACCTCAAGAAAACAACATTCTTATTTCATTCGTCATGATAACGTCTGTATATCTAGTGAAAACAAAAATAAAATTCATGATCCTATTAAACAGATACATAATATATTTCACCAATTAATTAAAACATTACAATATTTTGACTCTGATCAGAAGAAGAAGGTAAAATTTAGTACATTAAAATATTAAAACATGTGAGTGACGTACATTGGTCCCTAAGTCAGAAATGCAAGAACTGTCACAAACATAGTTAAAGGATTAAACAGGCACAAAATATTTCATCAATTAATTAAATATTTACAACAATTCGCCTCCAATGTGAGTTATTATCAAATTTACATTAAATCAGGTATACATTCCTTGTTATGACATATATGTTCTTTGACTGTTTGCGATTCCATTATAATATTTTTGATTCTCTTTCATCTCGACCTACATCTACACTCGGTTATTACAAGGAAGGATGAGACAATATTTCTGGTTTATACTAGGAAATAACTGGGCAGCCAGTTGCCATTTCTGCGGCACCTCACCAAGGCAGATGATTCATGAATAACATGAAGGGTGACGGGAACGAGTACTTCCACAATCATTTCATACAGTATGGTACCACACTGTATTTTGCATGAATCAAGAATTTTTCAATTTGTTGCGCCCAGAGGTGATCGGCCAGGGATTTACACCACAGGCCATCACATAATAATATCATTCATACTCAAAACCCTCTAATTGATAAATATTTTAATACACTTGAATGGGAACACATTTTACATACAATACAAAACACGTTCTAATCTTCAGTAAGAGTTATCACTGCACTGGTTGTTCTAATGAATCAACACATGCAACAAATTGATGCACCTTTATACCAGTTTATGTCTTAGGTTTGATGAATTTTAAAATCACATTGTTTTTTGTTACCGATACCCAACACCCTTTAATGAACATTCACAGGGTTTTCAAACTGATCTTACTTCTACATCAAACCTACAACACCTACTCACAAGAAACGAAACAGTCAATCAGTTGAAAGTAACTAGTGAAAGTAAGAATTTCCACATTACCATTTACTAATGCTTGGTGCTCTTTCAAGAAAATAATATAAAATCAAAATATTAAGTGCTAGGATGTGATTCCCGACTCATCGTTTATTTTTTACTTAGACCCTGTTCTGAAGGATGTTTTCATCATCAACAAAGGTATTTTAAATATGAGTTCTTTATCAAATCAGCATATCTTTGGGAACTTCATTCATTCAATCACTACCATCTTATAAATAAATAAATAAACTTTATTGTCAAAAACCACAAGGGGGATAATAAACTAAGTTACTCTCCGGAAACAAGGAAGGGACCATCCCATCAATTCTGATCGAGGGTCCAAGGGCAGTGGCAGAATTAATACTTATATAAAAAATGTTAAATAAAATATGTAGTTATCCATTTATTATTTCAAAATGAAACTTATATATAATGTGCAGTGGGAACTGGAGATTAATGAGAACAAAAGTTTTAAATGACATTCCCTCCCGCCTATGGAAAATCCACTACTAACCAGAAGAAAATTGGAGAAGAACCTGGGCCAGGATGGGGTATTAAAGCAATTAATGCAGATATATCAGTTAAATTAATGCAGGGCTATCTTGTGTAAGTTCAACTAATAGAGACTAGTGCTACATCACCACCCTGTGAAACTATATACAGATAGATAGGTTTATCGTGAGGATTTTTGTGAGTGAAAAGATAATTGTCCTATCGGAGATGCATAATTTGTCCTTTAAGAACCAAGATACAGTAACGTACTTTGCTGTCAGTAGAATCAACAAATTTCAGCATTTCTCTCCAAACAGAGTCAATACTTTGCAATATCTTTGGACCATCACCACTTTCTTTCTTGCTGTACAAGCGGGACAGTGCACAACCTTTCTTGGCCAATGCTTCAACCAGGGCACTCTTCTGCCGTTCCATTGTGCTGAAAAATAAGAATTATGGAAACTTAAAAAAGAAAGAAGTATTTGAAAGTTTTCTATTTTAACTATTACTAGTGCAACTTATTAATCGTGTTATGTTGAATGCAAATGGGAAAGGGGACTATGATTTGAACTTGGGACCTTCAGCTTAACGTACTGATGGGCTTACCGACTACACCACCTCGTCGAGCCCAGTCTATGCTTGCGAGATCCACAGTTCGTATCTGTCCCATCTCCCATTTTCATTCAACGTACTAAATTAAATTGTTACCTGGCGGTGACGTTCACCGCAATTTAAGAGATTTTAGTATGTACTTGAGAAACACCATTTCATTTACTTCTTATACACATACATGTTTGATAAATCTGAGAATATTTTCATCGAATAAAGACGTAATAAACATCATCTTTTTCTTAGACCAACAAAGAGAGTAGTAAATTATTTAACTGAAGCATTATTTTCTTGTATTTTAAGAAACAGGCCACTCTTTCATCATAGCAAGCTATGTGGGAGCACACAAGAAAGTGTGTTATTTGAATGAAAAATTACTCACTGTTCTATTTAATTTTGTGCTGTTATTAATAAAATAATAGCAGAGTTCTAACCAATTTTGTTTTAACTACGGTACCCAATCTTTATGCTGGTTTGAGGCAATGCGTAGAGAAATAACCCAAGTTGCGAAATATTCAAAATAACAACATGACAAAACATTCGACTAGTCTCACCTTCTGATCTTGGCAGCATCTAAACGAGTGTCACTTTTTGTACCAAAGAAGGCAAGAAGCTGGGTCTGATTGACAGAATTTATGATAGAATCAGCAACACTGATAACTTTGTTATTGGTAGCAACAACTAGAGGGTCGACATCATTGGCAGCTTCTAAACGAGGCAAATTAATTTTCTGATCGGGAGGATCCAGAATTTGCAGCATCGATGTGTACACAGGCAAGTGATCTGGGTAAGCTGCAGCTAGTTCTTCAAATAACGCTGAGGATTGCTCACCAGGTTCTGAAAGGAAAACAATATTAGAGCTTCAATCTCATCACATTCTCTTAGTTTTTCACGAATTAGTGCTGCAGTTTGCACAAAACAATTTTTAAATTCATCGAGTTGAATTCATAATCATACATAAACCTTTCCTAAAAGAAAAATACTTACAAGCATAATACAGCAAAAGAAAGACACAATATTAAATGAACTGACAAGTTTTAAAATTTCAGATCCAAAATCTTTCAATATTCTTATTACTTAAGCAACATAACTGGGTAAAAGAGGGTCATGCTTGCGACAATGAAGGATCTACTAACCCGACACACTCCATACAGGTTTCCCCACGGGTCTCCGAAGTACTACAAATGGCAATGAATGTCTAAGATGCGGTGAAGCCATTTTCATGGCAAGTGCAACTATCCCACTCCATTTGCTGTCCCAGTTTTAATTTGCAGCCTGACTTGAAGCTGCCTGGCGAGAGTGGGAGTTAAGTCGTGTGAGTTACACCACACAAATGTAAAGATTCTCTACGTTTGGCCCACCCTAATAAAGCTGCAGAGTCGCAGAGTAGATAAATAGAGATGATTGCGTAATAAAATACATGAAATAATGAAAAATAATGTCTTCCTAATAACGTAAAAGTATCTGTGACCATTAAAATTTTGTACATATGAGTAAAATAAAATAGTGCAAATTTTTTTTATTCTCATACTGATCATGGCCAAAGATTATGCAAACGTGTTTCAAAATTACATCAAGTAGTGAAAAATTTAAAAAAATATAGTTTTGTCTAATATAGAATAGTGTCATCTCCCTCGAAACAAGCTTCACTCTGTTTGGAGTGAGCGTAAGTGATTGTAGATCATTAGTATTGGTAAAATATCTTAATCTGCAATATTCAAAGATATTCAAACAAGATATTCAAAGATACTTTCCTAAAGCCCAAACACTTATAACAGAAGAAAGCATTGAAAAATAGCTTATTTTTAAATTTACCCACACATTGTACAAAGAGATTTTCAAAATATATAAAAAATACAAGTAATATTACATATATCATTTTGGTCAGGGCGAGCTGTTG
Source organism: Laupala kohalensis (assembly GCA_002313205.1). Lineage (NCBI taxonomy): Eukaryota > Metazoa > Arthropoda > Insecta > Orthoptera > Trigonidiidae > Laupala > Laupala kohalensis. Next base: position 144,385 of record NNCF01136019.1, on the reverse strand, counting down.
CATAGTACCTAGCGTACTTGCCTTCTACCTCTGGTGACGCAGGTTCAAACCCTGTCTGATCCAAGTAGAATTCGAGGTGATGGACAAAGCAGTGTTCGCGGCAGGTTTTCTCTGGGTTCTCCCGTTTCCCTGCCTATCATTCCACCACAACATTCACTCATCATCATTCATCAACCTCTACAGTTTACAATCGCAGTTGTAACTCGGAGCTTGCTCCATACAAGGTAGAATGTCTTTGAAAATCAAATAGACTAAAGTGGTCCAATGCACCATAAAAGCACATACACACATATCATATTGGTGTCACAAGAATTTGTGTAGTATTTTCCTTCATTTGAATACCCACCCATCTCCATCTAAATACAAAAAGGGTAATTAAGATTAAGTAAAATGCTAAAATAATTATACTTCTAATTATCAGGATTTCAATATATCCACTTTAATAATGGAAAAGGGGTGCATTTATTTAAGGATGGAGAGCTATTTGTTCTCGGGTATTTAGACGGTTGTGGACAGGGCCACTGCAAAGGGGGGGTCCTCTATTGGGAGGTCAGAAATGCACAGGGAACCTTAACCATATAATTTCTTTTCCCCTCAAAAACACATTTGTAATGCCATTTTTATAAGTAAAAATATGAAATAACTTTCTAATACATTTTTCACTATGAATATTAATGTTTGAAACTAATATTAATGGATCCTTTAGAATAAATTTGATTCACATCATAACTTCATGTGTAATACTTATATTGTTGTTTAAAATAAATAATGTTATGCTCAAGGTTATTATAGATATAAACCGCATTGGTATACTATAATATCTTAATGTACCATATCCACATTGACTGAAGTCAAGTTGTGGACTATTCAAGAAATTCAGAAAAATTCACCAAAGGAGTTCTAATTAATAATAATTTGCACTCTTGATTTGTACAGTAGTACGTGGACAATTATATTTGGAATTGATAAACACTATACTTAATTTCCATTTTCATTTTATTTTCTATTTGACAGGGATCACATTATCTTTAGTCAATTGATATGGCTGACTGCTTTTTTGAGCAGTTTGTTGAATTATTGTTTGAAACGTTGCATAAGGTAATAAATTTTAACACCATAGTGTTCCTATTTTCATTTCGTGCTCATTTACTATCTGTTACTTTAAGCTATTAGAAGCCAATTCTTATGTCATGACATCAAAGAAACATAGGTCCACACAAGATTTTTCATATAAACCCCTAAAAATATGAAAACAAATAACTCAAAATTTTGTGGTGTTTGGCAAATTCATTGGCACTGGATGAGAATGGTTCTAACTACCATTAGAAACATCTTTTCACAATACTTCAGCTTAGTCACTCTCATGGATATAACGCTTTAATGGAAAAAGTTAACTAGTAGATAAAGTAATAATAATCCATTTTTTGTTGTAATTTTTTTCTTCACAAATTGCATTTAACAGGTCAAAATTAAAAAGAAAGTTGCTAAAATTAATATCATAGTCTTTTGGACATTCATATCAATATTTTATAGTTCACATTATAAAGTAATTTCAAGTTGTTAGAAAGTGGTTTGCCTCAATCATAAATTAACAATCAACGTGGAGAAGACAGCCTATAAGGCTGTAATATAAATAGCTATTCTGTTTCTACCAATCTTAGGATTGGAATCATGAATGTATGAAGAGTGGACTTTTATAAGTATTTAGGTGTATTATTTGACAGCAATCTGAAATGGGATGCTCATATTTATTTGTTATCTATCAAACTAGAATTTATTTATGTGTGTTATATAATTTGTATTTATTTTTATTAATTATAATATTTTATAACTAGAAGCACTGAATGTGAGTTTTAGGAGGGTAATGGGTAGACCACCAAAGTCAGTTGGGCCCAGCCACTTCTGATGATATATTATAATAGAGATGTATCATGATTCAAGCTTCCTTGAATGAACATACCGAATTTTGCCAACCACGAAGTTTTCAGATCTCTGACTGCCTCAGTATACTCATCCCATTTTGTCTTCTCCTTATCCTTAGTATCTGGACTTTTTGTGCTACTTCTCTTAGGTGGCTCTGGTATGACATATTTGAATGGATAAGTATCCTAAAAATGATATAGAACAATTAACATTTAAAAATACTATTCTCAATAATACTACATTTAAAACAATTTTCAGGAGTGGGTTCCTGACAACTCACCACTTTCTTTCCAATCTCATCTTTAGCATATGTAATTGTGCCTGAGAAAAACTGTCCAATAGATATTCCTTTCCCGATCCTGTAAAAGAAAGCAACTGTAGAAATATAATGATGAAGAGAGATGGCATGATGTCCAATTATTAGGTGGTGGTTTTTATGGAAAAAAGTTTAAGAAATATTTGATTAACAGCTCGGTAGCAATTGTTTAAACATTTATACAGATGTACTTTGCATTTCAAACAGCTGGGAGAAAATAATTTAATGACAAAATACATCTGCTTGCTCATCACCAGGGGATTTGGAGGCCAGAGAGGAAGGGTTGGAGACATCAGAAACACAACATTTGGTCTACAGATTCTAGACTTCTTCAGGTTGTATATTTTTAATACATTAAATACTTAAATGGTAGAAGAAATTAATTACTTGTCACTAGTAATAGGAGCAATGTAGAAAGGCAATATATGTCCAGGTGGTAATGTTGCTCCGACCATTTTCTTGCCTGATGTTGTAGCTTGTGTCTGACTAGCATAAACATCAAGGGTTAAAGAGTTGGCAAGTTTCTGCGACAGGAGTAAGGGTTGCTCATTAAGCTTTTCCAGCAAATCTTTTTTCTCATGACGAATATGCATCTTAATGACATAATCACCTTTTTCCACCTTTACCACATACTAGAAAGGAAGAACAAAAACATGTTACTACTACGTTACACAATTTTTGTTAAACAAAATTCAATACACATCATTTAATTGTAAATTTGGTTAACAACTTGAAATTACAATATCTGGAATCTTTTCTTTAGAACAGAAAAGGGGAAACATAAACAGGTATTACAATTTAACTATTAGTCATGTAGTCAAGATTCATGTTTATTGACACTCAAGGAAAAGTCGTCAGATAGAGATTTTAAATACAATGGTAGATGTTAATATTATATATTTTTAATTATTACAAAGGATTATAAAGTTAAAACACTAGTTTCTAATAATAAATTCAAATCTTTCAACTCGTGTAAAGCTTTTATAATACTATTTGACTAACCAACACTGCTTAGAATAAATACATTCAGACATTAATTGGACAGTACTAGACCACACGCCAAAAATCATTTTCAGATAATTCAGGCTTAAGTTTATACCTAATTAAAATTGTAGTTTCTGGTCTTCACAAATTTTTCTTGGAAGTAGTTGTTAGGTCATTCTATTAACTATAGCTCCCATTATTTCTCAACAGAATGCAGTCTTGATTCTTATTAATTACTGACATTTTTGGAAATGGTACTTGGTCTAATAATGAATAACACTGTCAATTTTTGGAGTATAGCAGAAACACATTGTACAAGTTTACACCCACCACAAGTACAAAAACAAATGTTTCGCTGTTTTTGCTAAATTTGTCTTATAAATCCCTAGTTGCATAGAAAAATATATACATGATAGTTTTCCTTTTGTAATTAGCTGTATTTTTGTGGATTTTCTTTGTTAACATGACTAAATACACAAGAATATTAAAAATAAAAAGAGTACACAAATTTTTTTCCTTAGAAATGCACACTATTTCAAAATAAAATGGTTCAAAAATTTCTACCAGTATCAAAAATAATAAGCCAAGTATAGAGAATGGCTTTAACTATTATTTAACACCTTTTCAGACTATTCAACTGGAGTGTTAGAATATACAGTACACCTTATAGAAAATGGTTTACTGGCATAAGCAAGTCTCATTTTTTAAATTAAATATTATAAGAGTGATACATTTTTATAAGTATTAATAGTTTATTTTTGGATGGAATATAAGAACACTAATAACATGTTAAAATTGCTAGTCCCACTCTATTATAACAACTTTCCTTTCAGGTGGAACATGTTTAGAGGAGTTTGCTAGATTCTTAATCACATCATGCAGATGATGACAATAATGTTGATCAAAGGAAAACCCTTAAACCTGTTCCATATGGAAGGAAATAAAGTTAACATATAAACACAATAAAATTACAAGATTAAAAAGAATTTAAAAATTGACAGAAATATTACTTATCCAAAATATATACATTTAATTTCATACCTTGCTGGGATACGCATCACCAGATGCAATCAACTGCTTATTTGTATCAAACATCATCCATAATTGTGATTCATATTCTGATTCATACAGTAAATCACTCAACCAGGGGCTATAAGGAAACAGAGAATCCCACATTACATCCCATCTCAAAAGTTTTGAAATATTCTAAAGCATTCATGTTGAAAAAGAAAATTATATAAGTGTGATCCAAGAATAGAATTAACCTTAAAACTTACTTGATTGGAGTAACATCTGTCCCTTTAGCAATGTGGAAGTTGTAAGTTAATTGCAGTTCATAAACTTGGCGAGCAGGAGGAATTATATCCCTGGCAGTAAGAGGGTTAATTTTGGAGTCACTGGGCCTGAAGAAAAAGAAAAATGAACATTTTTTACTGTGCAAATTAAATTAGATGCCTTGAAATGGAGAGACATTTAAGAAATGGTATTTGTATATAGAGAGAGAGAAGCAACAGTAGGTGATTGGCATAGAAATATAGATAACATAGCAAATTTCGCATTGACAAGACAGACTAACTATGAAATAGTCAAGTATGATAAAACTAGTGAGGTTTTGTTTCTGTGTTTACAAAGGCAAAAAAGACATTCCACTGTCAAACCCACTTCTACATTAGGGTGGCCAGTATTTTTCTATAATGAAAATGAAAAAGTTTATTCATTTATGTATTTATTATGCTAAGCATAAATGGAACATACATTTGAAACTCACCAACCTTAAAAGTAAACATAAGGTATTAGTTAAAATAAAGAATAAGATGATAATAATAATAAAAAAAAAGTACCTTTATTTTGGCGAGACTCAGACCTTAAGGTCTGCTCTTCCATCTAACCATTTTAAACCATTTACATTTTAAAAACAAGATGAAAATTGGGAGGATCATATTTACATTTAAGATGGCTAAAATGATTAAGACAATTACATGTAAACCAAGTCTTATTCAATATATAGGGTAGTTTTATTTATATTTAAATCTTCAGGTTTTCTTCGCACTTTATCTGAAATATATTTTCTTATTGAGTAAGTTCTCTCCATTGTTATGCATCTTTGCTTTATCTGGCTTTTACTTTTGTTTCAGCATTTTTGATTCTTTTTTTAAGGAGTCTTCTAATTTGTTTAATTCTTTTAAAAATATTGTGCTAATATAATTTTGATTTAAACTAAACTATTTCTCTAGACTAATTATAAGAAAAAAAATTAAAGAGTTATGGCAAATGTAGTTTTAATGATGTCTGATGTATTACAAGAGAATTCCACTTTCACTTACAATGAAAGATAATTATTTCTCAGCTGGCAACCTTGAACATGACAAATTTCATAATGACAGAATCTATGTTTGAATGTTTAAAAAGTGGAAAAAGTATTTATTACCAATTTAAAAAATAATTCACACACATGAAATCTTAACTAAAATGTTTGCACACCTTGCACATCATGTTTCAGGGAACATTTCCCATATTCTCACACAACTGGACAAAATGAAGGTTCAATAAAGTTCAGCTGAACATGGAGGACATGTTCTGTATGGCAAGGATTTTTGAGAACATTGATTTATTTTCGTTAATGATAAGAAAATAACATAAATCACTTGGCAATACAGTATTGGTCTTCTACAAATTAGTGAATAGTGTTCAAATGTACACCACAATAAGTTGAGCCCAGAATAATCCTAGCTACAAAGATATGACAGAACAGTAGAAATACTAACTAAAAACCAATATCTTCATCAAATTACCTTAGCACTTGAACAGTATTTTTCAGAGTGATAACAGGTGCAATCTCTTCACATCTCAACCCACTACGCAGTTCTATGGAGAGAATTCCATCAGCACCTTGCATAGTGACGGAAGTGCTTTCAGGACGAACGCCATGAAATGCAATGGAATAATCTACTGTAACATCTCCTATGTTGGCCCAATACTTAGCCACAACCACTTCCAGAACTAGACCACCCTGTAACAAATAATAAGTTAGAAAGAACTAATACAAATGATTACAACAAACTATTAGAAATGGAGTACTTACTCGCACAGCAAATCCCTGGACAACGTCTGACTGAGCAGTCACATTAAGCATTTTATGGCATTCCAGGGTTTTACAAACCATTTTTGGTCGCAATTGTAAAGTGTGCAAAACAAAACGGCCTGACTTGTCTTTTTCTTTACACTGGAGCCGCAGGACTGAAACCAACAAGAGTGGTTATCTCATTGAAAAATAATGCAGAATTACATAAAGAAAGAGTATTACCAGCCCATGTAGCATCTTCTGGCACTAGTATAAAATGGCGGTTAATTGTATTTGGCCTGTATATAACACCATTAAAATTTAGTTCTGGAACAAACTTATCTCTCGGCATTTCCACAGGTCGCACAACAGTGACTGGCACTTGAAAAACTGGACCTTTATTGACACACGCCACATCGTAGGCCTTAATGCTGAAAGAAAATAACATATCAAATGATTATTTTGAATCCAAAAATATTCATGATTAAATTAAAAAGTTGTAATACCTCGTAAAATGCACACCATTGGATAACCCTGAAGGATCTACTCGAACGGTGAAAATTCTAGCCATATTCATTAAATCTAAATGTGTAGGACACTGTATCCACGACTCATTGCATAATAATACTAATTTCATTCCAAATTCTATTTTTTGGCTGGCATCTGGAATGGTGAAAAGAAGGGAAATCAGATTATTATGGTATTATTAATAATTACACTACAGTATTCTCAAAAATATTTTGCATTATACATGTTTTAGGGCAAATATCGATCGTTAATAAATGGTAGATAGTAATTTCTGTCTTGAATACATATCATTGGTTCAATACTACAACTTGACACCTCCAAGTAGGTAGATTTGAGATAAGGTAGATTCGAAGTTTGAATTGTTCATGGACATTAAGATTCTCACTTTAAGCTATTCTTCAATTAATAGATGCTTTTTCAATTTATAAAATCTCTAATAGAGTTGTCATATAACAGCAGTGTTTAAAGAGAGTCTCAGTTTTGCAAATGGGATACTTCACCAAAAAAACATACCTTTTCGAGATATCAAGTTATATTATTGAACAGACAAATGTTTAAGAAAAGATTTTTACAATGTTCATTAAATTTTGTAATAGATGCAAAAGAATTCATGGAATCTTTCTTGAAAAATTAAAATAAAACTTCAGGAAATACCAACCAGTGTTATCTGGATCGGCAAAATATGGCTCTACATTAACAGTGTAGTCTTTAGGACGATCTTGAAGACCTCCCCGCAGATGGATGCCTTTGCTATTACTGACACCACAGGAAACATGTAACCTCACATCCCTCTCTGGTTGATCGTGATATTGGCACAAATGGTCAAATGCTTTCTCCACCTGCATCAAACACAAACACTCAATTAATTGAACACATTTTTTGTGGAACCTACAGTAGAAAACTTGAGAAAGATTCCAGTGGAAACATGTTCAACATAATACACCGTCAGGAAACCTCTCATGAAAAGTGACTTTATCGATTTACTGTGACTAGATCACACAAATGAGGCAAATGTAAAGGAATTGGGCACATAAGAAAAGTTTAAATATAACAAATTAAAATATTTCTCTTTACGTACTTTGTTCATACCTCTCAGTAAGAAACACATTTTTGCATGACCTTAACCTCATTTTCAGCCAAGCATGATTGAACAACCTGATGATGAATTGACCCAACTTTTCTGCGTAGGCATTTAAAAATTCTACGAATAGGATTTAAATTTTTTCACATAAATCCTTTCCCAAATGATACGTTTAATTCAAACTAGCCAAAACTGTGCAGCTCGAGTCAATCTTCAGTTTGTTTTTGTTCTCAAAATGTTCTTTTTGCCTAACAAATTACTTCATTGCATTATTTTTCATTATGATGAAATGATGAATAAATTCACTAATTCAAATAGTATTACAAGAAACAAAAGTATTTTATTATCTCAGATATCTAAAGCTGTGGGTGGTAAAAATAGTTATACTAAGACAGTTAACCTATTTCATAGTCTTCCCAAAGAGCATAAAACATAGTGCAATTCTAAATCTAGCAAGAAAAAATTGAAAAAGAAATGGATTTTAACTACTTATTGACCATTATTGTATTATAGAAAATATGTTAAATCACTTAAGTATAGAAAATAAGTTATATTACGTTTAAAAAAATTATATCTGAAAAGATTTGGGATGGCTCACTATAAATAAAAGTGGACTTAAATTATACTTTAGTTATGTATGTTATTAGTATTGTTTTTGCATCCTGTGCACAGGTATTCCTATACCTCTATAGGGTTTACTAGTATTACATACTTTTTGTTGTCTTATGCTATGTAAACTTTTTGGATTAAAGAAATAAATAATAAAATAAATAAAACATGTACCTAAGTGAGTGACACAAACTAATTTAGAGAAGAAGTGTGTAAAAAATATGATTTGATTTTTTACGTTATGAAGATTTCCTTGTACTGGATTTCTTAATAATATCATTTAGAACAACTAAATGCAGTTGCAAAAAAATCCAGAGAAGTCTGTTATTTCAAAAGTTCCAAATGCTTTGATCACTTTAATTTACACCACTAATAAACTGTAATTATCCATTTATAGTTGCAAAAAATGTCTGTATCCTATTAAAAGTTGACAAAGTACATTTTTACAAAATAAACTTAACAGGATAATGTTTCATCACACGAACCTGCAAGAGTCCATGTCCTTGAGCAAAGCTATCAACTGTTTCCAAGAACAAGGCAGTATTCTCTAAAGCTCTCTTCACACTATAAGGAGAATACTTTAATTTCTTCTTAGCCAAACCACACAACAAAAGTGCTGAAAGATATATATTTTTTAATAAAATGAGAACCAATAAAAGTAATTTAAGATAAAATTTAAAACTTATCTCTCTAATAAATATGTAGAAATGAAACTTGGGGAATAATATTTTCAAGATTATTGACATAAAAACCTGAAAGCCTCACACACATGAAATTACATAGTAAAAAAATATTATGAAAATATTTATTACTTCAAAACAATTACTTAAGAATCTTGTGAAATAAAATGATTTAAATGAGAGAAGAATATAATTTTTCACTTTTATATAAAATGCTACTCAAAATTTATTTATTTCATATTTAAAGAATACTTTAAGCATTCTTATTGTTACATAGCACACACTCTCCAATTACATTTTACCTCAGGACACGTTTTGGGAGTCCTTACTTCTACTATCACCTGCTGCACACTCAACTGCCAGTTGTCAGTTTTTTAAAATGGGAGGAAAGGCTTCTGAAACATGACCTGACATAAAATATAAGAGGAGATTAAGTCTGACATGAACCATGACAAAGTTAATGTAATGACTCCCCTTACTTTCTTAAAGTATTTTTTTCAATATCTTAAATTTTATCACAGTCTATTACAAGATAGAAATTCCAATCTAATGAAATTTAATACTATTTCAAACAGTGAATCAATTTCCATCATATTATACGATACAATGTTATACAAAATGGGCCCCTGATAAAGTTTGGAACATGGATCCTTCCAATACTCCTCATCGCTTCAAGATATAAATGTTCCTCTAATCACATAGATCTTCTTAAATACTAACCACTTATGAAATATTTCACTTAATTCAAGAACATTTAGAAAAAATCATACAGAAAAAAATTTCAATAATAAACACAAACATTTTAAAATGTTTCTTCAATTCCACAGATTAGTAAAAGCAACTGCACTTTCCCATAATACATCAAATAATTAAATTTCCATTTCATTCTACCAAAATATACTGAAGTAATTTGACAAAATTATTATCCAAATAGTTTTTAGAGTAAATATATATACTACAGAATTAAGAATCTTACATTATTTTCCTATTTGTTTTTGCTGTAAAACAATTCTTACCTATTGCCCCACAGACGTGAGGGGCTGCCATACTAGTACCATTCATTAACTGGCTATTTCTTAAGGTGAAATTTGGCACGGATGTTATAGCACCTCCAGGAGCACAGACAGTGACTCCAAAATCTCCATCAATTGTTGGTCCCCGTGACGTCCAAGTGTAGGGCATACCTGGCAGCTTTTGTCTCAGAGAATATTCAGCGACCATCATATCAGGAGAAACATAAGCACCCACACCTGGAAAGAACAGAAAACCCATACAAAACCTTTGAACAATTTATCAAAATTAACCAGTTGGGTAACTTTTTTTCAGGTTAAAAACTATCACATTTTATATACAGTGAATGACTCGTGCTGAAGATGGGAGGAAGGGCATTTAATCTTGACCTCAGACAGACTATGTGATGAAAACAACCTGCGGAATTATAACAAAATTTTAGTATACTGACCGTCCCGGACGTTTCCTACAGGGTTTGTACTCTTCTGTATGGAAAAAATAAGCACCTCAAATAAGTTTTAAGCACCTTTTCTTTAGTGGTTACATATAGATTTTGTGACCTGTGTAAGCAGTAAATTTGTATTCTTTTGTCTATACACCTAAATAGAATCAAAGGAAAAAAAAATGTTTTATTTTACTACATACACTATCTATTTAACTTAAGTCACCGTTATAAGTGTTTTTAGTTATGAAAAGAAAAGCCATAATTTCATCTTCCATTTTTATAATTATTTAATTTAATTTATAGAGGTATATTAGTTACCTAATCAAAGTAACACTTTTAGACAACCTTTCACTTACTAAAGATAATTCCTTTCTATCCTGTAATTCAAAATGAAAGATACATTTTTTTCTTATTTTGAAGGTAACTGCAACTATATTTTCCTTTAAAAATCTCAAATCAGTGGCTGGTTTCCGCAGTGACTTATATTACAATGCAGTGAATTAAGTCCACTCTCATAAAAATTGAGGGGAATGTATGAGAAAGACAAGATCTTACATTACAAGACTCGAGATCAAGATGTAAATCACGTTTGGCCTGTCATTCTTTGAACACTATGTCCAGTGAAATCTCAGAACGAAGTCAATCATAAAATCATTTTTCTAATACTTTACACAACAAAAGACAATTAATATTATTGTTTTTTGCAACAAAAAAATGAGCCTTGTACAGTCAGTATTTTAACAGATTTATAATTGTAGAGAACTGAACAACTGAAGAGAATGAAATGATTTCACATAGCCTAGTCGGACAAATAGACTTTTTATAACTTTTATGGCAGTTAACTAAATATGACAAGGAAGAATACAATTATGTAATGGCAAGTGTAAATGGGAAAACAGACAGCAGTGTCATAGTGCAAAGGATAGGTTAGAAGTGAGACAGGTGGTGTTCACAATGAAATACTCAGAATAAAAAATGAAATATTACAAAATGCAAGTGGTAGAAAATGTACCAATAAAAAGACATCTAAAACTATAAACCTTTACATTATGATAATGAAAAAGACCCTTGTATGAGTCCATAAAAGTGAAATACATTTGCATTAGAGTACATTTCTCTATGATCAAGACCTTTCACAATGTAGTAGTTGTTTTAGAAGTACTCTTTTTTCTACATCTTTCCATCATAATTCCAAGAACCAGAAAACGTTCCTCTAACCTAAATAAAAGATAATATTGTTGGCATACTCCATTCCTCTTTTTTATTCAGAAAATATTTTGCAAGTCCTGGCTTCTAACCTCAACCTATACAATCTAATCATCTGGCAGTCCATTTGTGGTGAACAAATGGATGAACTATGAATTTAAATAGATTTCCAGCAGAACTTCAAAATTTTTTTATGATTTCATCAGAACCATCTCCTTATTCCATGCCTGCCATGTTTAAGTTAATACATCTAAAATGATTCTTTCTTCTAATTTCAATGTTTTCTTATTATCTTTATTTATTTAATGTGTAGCTTATAGAACCAATGTTTCATTTTATAGTTTATTTAATTATTAGTTAATTTAAGATCAAGTGGTGTGTGCTCCAATGAAAATAATAAAAGTTAATTAAACAACTTCCCCTGAAATATTACTCAATGTATTTCCATTGCAATGATGAAAATGAAAACGAAAAGAACAAAACTAGCCTGCACTCAGTGTTTCAGAAAACTTACCAATAACACTATTGGTACTAATATCTGGAGGTGTTCCTATAGTGCAGAGAGCTGGGCCATGGTTGCCTGCAGACCCAACCCAAATTACTCTGTGTTTATCTATAACTTCATTCATTAAAGCTCCAATGCGTCTGAAATCACAAAAAAAGTTCAAAAATGGAGGCACAGAAAAGAAAACAAAAATTAGAGAAACTATTCTTATGTGAGTTACTTAAAATCTTACCCTGAGGAAGAAAAATGGGCATGTTCCCCATAACTCATGTTGATAACATGAACTCTGCCAGAGCGAGCCATCACTTTGATCATTGCTCGTACAAGAGCTGTCCCAGTTTCCATTGAACCTAAGCGGTTATCACCTAACAACCCAGAAACACCATCAAATTCTATTGCATACAATATATAAAGCAAGGAAAAAAACAATTGCACACTATGGTGAAAAGTACAAATTTTGCAACCGATAAATAAAATCACAAAAATATGAAAAAATTATTGATTATGTTTAAAACAAGTTCTGAACTCGTTCATTGCACTTATACTCCATCTCCACCACACACAAGGCAAACTCACATATAAATCACAGGTATCATAGCGTCATCATTCTGCAAGCCCTTATGATGATATTATATAACAAATAGTCAGTGGGTTCAGTAGTGGTTATATTTTATTAACCTTAATTCACAGACTTCATAACTTTTAGATTACTTTAAGTTAATAATAATCAAATTGTAAGTAGATGTAATGCAATAAAAATGTTTGTAATTTCTCATCTTGTATTTATCCTTTGTCCCAAAAGATGAGGAATGATCTGAACTATTTTTCATATTAAAACCCTCAGAAAATGTTTTCACTCTCAATGAGCTACTGAGGAAGGTCACAAACGGATACCCACTTGAACAAAATGGGCGAGGTTTTGAATAAAGTATTCTGTTGCTAGCTTCAAATACATGTCACAACACTGCCTTCAGACTCTCTCAGCAACTTGGCATCTGTCTTCCCTAAATATGCAGTATTTCCTTTAAAACTGTGGGTAGGTAAAAGAAAGAACAGGCATATCGCAAAAAATGTATCAATAAACAAACAATAAAAATAATTTTGTGAGGTAAATTTCTACTCACTATGCCTGCTCTTCCATTCAGTTTTTTACACAACAGTGAATGAATTGGGTGAAAAGATAACAGATTGTTATGAAGGTTGATACACACCTATAGTAAGAGAAACAATTTGTGCACCGGGAGCAGCACCGTTTTTCTCAGGACTATCTGGGAAGTACGCAGCTGCAATAGACGCTACATGAGTTCCATGGCTAGCTGAAAAAAAATAAATAAAAAAAGATAAATACAGAGACCAGAATTATAACAAATCAAGAATTGAAAAACAAAACAAAATTTTTATTTCCACAGCATTAAAAAATATTTCATGAGATTTTATAGTTTTAAATACTTTATAACAAATACTGTTCAGTTACATTTTAATTAGAACAAGAATTATTAATAAAGAGGCTGGTTTCATGTTACACATGACACATGTAGAATATTCAAATATTTACAAATCTACATCATAAACACAGCAATTTTCTTCATCCTCTCTTCTAAAATGGTTACAAACTTAATTTATGGTCAATCTTTCTTTAACAAATAGACTGTCGACAGAATTATGAGTATTGAAACTATGAGTAACTAAACTATCAGTATTGAAATTATGAGCAAGGAAATTTGGTACAATTTGCTTCAAACCACAATTTCAACCATCAATAATCCTTTAATAGGATGTTTTTATGAAAAATACAGGGAAATAATAATTTAATAAGAAAACTGAGATTAATTTTAATATAAGAATCTAATTTGAAATTTAAAACATGAATAAAAATTTGATCTTATCGGCAAAGCACTAAACTCCTTTGTTTGCATTTAGAATAACATGAATAATTAATTGTTATTGAAATAACAATTGACAATAATATAAAATTGCAGTTTATCTATAATACCATCTTGCAACTAACAAAATTGGTATCAAAATTTACCAGACAAAAATCAACTGCAGGTAAAGTACTATCATGAAAATAAGAATGAGAAATATTCTGAATATACTTTGGTCTATAATAATTTGTCATATTAAAACCCTCAGAAAATGTCAACAAATAAGAAGGTGATATGAGAAACAAACTACTTCTTATACTTACAGCACATACTAACAATCTCTAAAGTGTTCCCTTCATTATATATATTAATACTGTAGTTGAGCTGGTCAGACTTCGTCAAAGCAGCATATTCTTGAGTTTTACTATATTCACCTAAAAGTGTGCAATTTGCTAGATCTCCTATTTCTGATGTATCCACACATGCTCTGTAAAAGCAATCAACAATCTAGAGACTAAAAATATATCTTCCAAATGAGACTATAAAATAAGACATATTTTACACCATATAAAAAACTAGTATATCTATTTATTGCCAAAAAGGCACTTGAAAACTATGTATGACAACGTTAAGGACAATATGCTAATATCAATAAGCATATCCATACAAATGTTACTTTGTTTAATAAAACATTACTTTATCAGAGAAACTACCTTTACACATTATATACTGCATTAAATATTACAGGATTTCTTATGTGAACATAATCTATACAACACCCTAGCAAAAATTAATTTTTGAGGGTAACTACTCAGGAATAACATGTTCAAGTTTATTTCTAAGATTTATAGGAACAATATTGGCCAGGAATTAAATAAGAATAATTAATTTTAATTCTCGGACATGAAATATTCATATTTTTTATACAATTAAAAGGGAAAAGTTTACACATTAATTTGAAACACTAAAACATAAAAGTACTGATTAAACATTAAGAAAATTGAAAGAGATGATTTTAAGTTCATGAAAAATCTTACTTCCACATATGACCATCATAAAAAACCACACAATCATACGCAGGACCCACATCATAATACTTCTTTTCAGCACTATTTAAGACATCTACTTGTGCTTCTAAATCTTCTTTGATCAGTTTATCTTCATTTGACAAAGGATTGGGAGCTTTGGCCTCAAATTCCTGCAATTATTTAGATAAAAAAGATGTGTTTTCTCTATTAACTGTACTGATCATACTACTGCTAAATCAATCTCACCTGCAAATTACGACTTGCATCAGCCAATGCCCGCTTGTGGCCAGGATCCCATAATTTTTCTTTCCTTTCTTTCTCAATACGTTCTTTTAACTTAGAAGGATATAGATCAAATCCATTTTTAATGCCTATATGGTAGTTCCCACTGGGATTTTTCCATTTAGAAGGGATCTACAAAAGATTTTGTAATGTGACACCAACATTAATAAAATCAACACATTCACTTTCTTTAAACTAACCTTTAGTCTTCTTCCCGAGAGACCTTGAATAAATCCATCCTTAGGTGTGACTATAGTTGAAGTATCAACATCTCCTGCTCCACTACAGTCAAATCGCTCAATAATCTTTGGTTTGCCTTCTGTTGTTACCTAAAAAATTGAAGGTTAAGTCATAAAAAATGGTTGGGTTTGAATTCTGGAAACAAAAATATACTCTTGAGTTCTAGTCAAAATAAAACTTTATAATTTGGACATTGATAATATAAACTTAAGTAAGTTTTAAACAAAATACAAGGTTATGGTAGGGATGCAACACAATGACAATGCAAAATGAACTGTCATTTTTCTTCTCTTTTACATGAATTAAACAGGGTATAAATAGGAGATAAATAGCTTCCTCAAACATCAGTAAACAATCAAAATTCACTCTAACATAAGCACATAGCGCAATATCGAAACATTATGACAGTTCATAAGGTACACCCCACAGAACTTAAGTCACCACTGGGGACATATGTCAATGACATGTCAGGCATGTAACTTTGTATACCTTCAATCCAGGCGCACCAGGATCAACACCTGAATCAAAAATTGCAATAACAATTCCTCTTCCATCATACTCCGGGTATTTACTCAAAAATGAAGTTACGCCGGTCTCCTTCTTTGGCAAAAGTCCCCACACAGGAAACTCTAAATCCAGTATATCAGCCATTTTTGCATACGTTGCATGCAGCGCACCGCAGTGAATGCAGCAAAAATTAGTCGCCTCCTGTTGCTGGTTGCTTCTGCTACCCGTCGGCGGAACGTTTTACTAAAATAACAAACGAACACAGAAATCGAAAGCGTAGATAACATCTGAACATCGGAGGGCGTAACACACTTGTCTAGTTATATGTCTTCACTTGTTCTCTGGTTGACCCAGGGTTGATTTGTCAATTTCTACAAATTTCTTCGCGATTCTTCTAGGTAAACGCAGTGAGGTAAGCACGCAAAACAATCCTGCGATAAATCTGGGATTAATTTGCTGTCTACTGAATCTGTGGTACATTTTCACTTCATTGCCATTTGTGGTGTCTGAAGTTTTCGCTTCGGGTTTTTGTTAATTCTAATTGACTTGATTAATGTTTTTTCTCATGTCATGCGACTTGTATTTTCTTTAGTTGTTGTTATTTTTAAGTATCGAATTTTATGGGTCACTGATAAATTACTTTGATACTAAAAATTTTGAAATATTTCTAGGATCGGTTTACAATCGTAAATTAGTTTCATGATTAATAATCACTTCGGTTTTAGTTGAACAATGCCTGAAAACTTGAAGAGTCGTATAGAAGTAGAAAATTATTCTTCCTTGTATGAAAGTTTTTGCAATTATTTTAGATCTTTGTTGGGCAGTGCATGTGGTAAAACTTTCTTGCAGATTTATTGTGTAGTTTAGAGTACATTCTTTGTAACCTATGCTTGGTATTCTGTGTCATCAACAGAAGTGACCTAGTGGTTGTGTGTTCCCTATGCACTGCTAGCAGAAGAGTGTGGACTCGATCTCCCAACCTATGAAAGTGGGGGACGTTTTCCCTTGCCTACCCCAGACCAATGTTGGTTACTTTCCCCAGCAACCTTACATCTCTTCTACTCAATTCTTTTGCCCAAATCGTGAGGTTAGCTGGAAGAACAGGCCTGAACCTCACCTCATCATGAAATAAGACATGAAATTAAATATACATAAAGAAGTGATAATAAATATGTTAGTCCTAATTGGACCTCTGAAAAATGAAAAAATTATGAAATTAGACATGATAATGAACATATTTGCATATTTTTGATATCAAAAAATGATAATTTTTGAATTTAAAATAGGTCTCAAGAAGGCAAAATTAGGTTTTTTAGTATACAGTAAAACCTCTTATGTCCAGCATTCTATATTCCATAATGTTGTATAATATATTCCATAAAGTTTTCACGGGTAACAGGAGTTAAACCCTGTTAACTTACAGAAGTTAAACTCTGTTAAAGTGTGGCTCCTGAGGGTGTCTGCTGCAGTTGCTGAGAAAATGACAAATATTTTAAATATGACGACAAGACTTAATATCCTGGAAAAACTTTTAAATATTGAGAATGTTCTATTATCCAGCAACTTTGGCAATGACCGTTAATTTCAAAAATTGCAGATTTTAATTTATTTTCATGCCATGCCCTTGACATTTGCTGAAAGACTTGACCGTTACTTCTGTTGTCAGAAAAATATTCCCTATATCATTGATTTTTATTTTTAATGTATATGATAAATTAATTCAAAATGAATGTAGGGATAAAATTTTATACAACTCATTCCTTAATATTTTAATCTCATTTTCGGGGAGTAAACCTCTTCAGTTTGAAAAATCCCTAATTTAGCATGCCTCTGGTCCCTACATGCTGGATTAAAGAGGTTCCGCTATAGAGAGTTGTATTTTTCTTATTAATAAATTTCATATGAATAAATGTGTGAATCGCTCATTTGTTTTTATAATTAGCATAGTGTATCGCCAATATTTTCTCAGTCTTAGTTATCACTAAAAACAAAAAAGTGGAAGTACAGCGAGATAAAGATTCCCAATAGTGGAATATGATCCATAGTACATTTCTTAGCTTAGTTTGTGCCTTAAAGCTTCTTCTCATAGAGGTCACTGGAATACTGAGGATATTACAGATACTGTAAAAGATCTCAAGGATCAATCAATTTGTTCATTATACAGTTTGAACAAAAGCAGAGAATCTTGCCCATCATTTCTCACACACCGGCTTGAGATTCATGAGGGCAGAAATGGTATCCAAAGCCACTTCAAGACATTAGTAACAGTGTTATACCCCAGGAGAAATCTGTCCAGGATTCTCTGAAGTCTTACAGAGTCACTTGATGTAGTGACCGGACTAAATTTTCCAATGTAGGTTTGACTTAAAAGCAAGTGAGCAATGAAATCCAAAAAATTTCTATCTTGAGGCCCTGTATGAGGGAGAAACCTCTTGAAATAAACAAACAGAAGAAAACCTGTTTTTAATTTTAAATGATTATTTACTAAAAATCAATATGATAATTGTAATTGTGCCATATTTTAGCATAATTAGATTAATTAAAACAAGTGTACATAGATTATGTGAAATTTATTCTTTAAAATAGTTCATATAATGAAGGAAAACTTATAGAAAGGAAATTAAAGGCACAAAGTTCCAGGGTAATAATTATTATATATGTAGGTTTTTTTACACCCAAGATGTAAGATGAAAGAATATTGAGAGAGATTAAGATGAACTTAAAAAAAAAATCATCTGAATATTGTAGATGTAGGTTGTTATGCATCATAGTTGCGTATAATGAATGGCTGAATTTGGAGAATAAATATCCAGATGTTTAGGTCACAAAGAAGGAAATAAATTTTCTGACACATCAGTTAATACTTAAAATAATTTACTGACCCTTTCCTAGAAAGAGTTTTGCTATTCTTATTTTAGATCACTGTGCTGTGCAATTACCAACACATTATTTTATTGTTTCTCTCTTCGTATCATATGTGCATGCTGTCTGATGCTGAGGAGGTTCAGTATGTGGGTAGACATTGAGCAGTGGGGATGTGATGTACTCATAGATGGTGTGATATGACAATTGGGAGGGTTAATACAGTGTGTGTAGTGAATTGAATGTCTTTTGATTCTTCCACTATAAGTCCATATCTTCTTCCCAGGTAGCTTCCACTGCTTCCAATATCTATCTCGTTAGCATAATTGACTTTTTTCTTGAAAACATAGGTAGGAGTCATCAAAGAAGTATCAATGATTTTTTAGGATTGCTATGTGTACTTACATTTAAGACTTCATTTTATTTCTGCTATTTCTTCGGTGGCTCAGGGGGTAGCATGCTTGGTCATCACCTTGCCACCCCGGGTTCAATTCCCAGCAGGGCCAGAAAAAATTTGTAGCGTTTCACTTCAATCTCCCAGTTCATATAGCTATGTGTGTTGACAAGTGAACCCTCCTCCTTCTATCCACCTCCTACTCCTTCTAGTATCACTAACTCTTACTATTACTAACTGCTCCTACTAACACCTCCTCGTAGGGCTCTGATGACCTTGCTGTCGACGAGCCCGAAAACCCCGTCCTACCTCCTATCATCCCATGTAGATAAACATCATTATCATGCTACATTTCCTATTTACAAATATTACTATTAAAAAAAAGAAGAAAACTCTGAAGACTTCTCTCTTTTGTTGTGGATCCAACAAAGAGGCTGAAGGGTGTAAACAAAAGAGTCATTTGGTATTGAACATTTAGGAACTTTTACACTTCTACTTATTTGCTTTTCTCTTCATAAAATTTTTGAAAAACACCCTCATTGAACATAAACTCATTACAACAGACAATACCATCAGGTATCACAAGCACAAATTTTACAGATTTTACAGATGTTTTTGGGGAGAAAGTAATCATTGGCAAAGTGATTCTTATGAAAATATTTAACATTTTAAATATTGATTCTATAAGTGTGAGGCAATGAAATTTGATTCCTGTGTTGAGTTCCCGCATTAAGGGCTCTAATGACGTTGACAAGCCCTAAAGCCCCAAGAGAAAAAAAAGTTCCTCCATTTTGGCAATATTTCTGTAAATATTGTTCATAGATAAATGAGTTAATAAAAGTATATGGAAGTTCATGTTAAATCTTTCTTTTAGGTTCCTTGTGAAACATGTGGTATGAAATCCTTCCCACTTTTGGCATTATTTTCGCTGCCATGGCTGCTCCAAGCTTCATAGCGAGTGCGGTTGGCACGTGGGCTATCGGAAAGGTAAGTCTAATAGCAGCTCTTTGAATAGGTTTGTAAATTAGTTAGCATGTTTTAGATCTTTCAAAGGAATCCAAAATGTTTTAGTAATTCCAGATAGTTGCAGCCGAATGTCCTGAGCTGAATGAGAAAAAAACTCATTTTTAATGATTATTCATATATGAATAATGTATTATTTCAGTTTCATGTTATTATGGATAATTTTCAAATAAAGCGTATCATAAACCACTTTGAAGCTTGTTTGTTCTGTATCGTAATCAACTATTTTCAATATCAATATTGTGCTCATTTTATCATTGTAATTTCAAAGCACGCGATAAATGGTGCTGAGATAGTCAATGGTTTCAGGTTTGGGTTGGATTCTTCTTTCTCTCCTCCGTATTTGAGTTGCTGGGGAATGTTTAAGCTGTACCAATATATTCTAATATTTGACATTTCATAATTTTAGAGTCATGAAAATGTTTTGATGGGGTAAAATTCCAATTCTATGTTGCTGTGAAATGATGATTTACATTGTATGAAATAAGAACTGATGTTAAAAATATTTATTTTTCAGCCTTACAAAAGAGAAATGGCTTTTCAAATGGAGCGATTATATTATTTTAGAGATTATGAACTTACTGGTAATGTTTACAAGCCTAGTGTAAGTAAAGCATTCTCTATTTTTTTCTATATTTTAGTTGTACACTGCAAACATTATCATTTGGTTATACTACTTATTCCCCCAGTCAAATGAATTGACTTGACCAATAACAGCATGGGCTCTAATGACCTCGTTGTTGAGGAGCCCTAAAGCCCCACAAAAAAAAACAACCACCAATAACAGCAAAAGAAAGTTCCATCATTGTAGGAAGTTAGCTCTCCATTGTGTGTAACCACAATTTATCTAGGTTTTGATAAGCAGAAACATGATCATTGTGAGTTGACTTTATAGTTTACTCCGATTATTTTTGTTTTGGTGAGTGTCTGAAAGATGATGTACATTAAAGTATTGCTTTTGAGTAAGAGGTTTTTTGATATTATGCAACCTTCAGTTTTACTCCCCATTGGCTGATAAGTATAAAGAAGAATTAATAAACATGCAAACAAATATTTGTTTTATTTTAAAAAATATATATGTATATCAATTGGGTTCTTGTATTGCAAAAACAATTCAACTTTCCATTTCAAATGAATCTTGCAATCTTTCATTATATCTCTAATTGCAATGTAAAAGCATGGAGCTTTCTCAAGATACCTGCGAAGTTTTATTTGCAAGTTTGCTAAGACTGAAAATGGCATGTAGTCCCTTCCATGCATTTTCAATTAACTTATAGGTACGGGAGGCCGCTCTTTCTAGATGTATGAAGACATAGTGACTAATATCTGAAGTTATTGCCAGAATAGTTGTCTTCAACATTTGGTAAAAAATTTGTGAAACGATGTTTGTAACTTCAACCTAGTTGTTTGGTTCTGCTTTGTGTGATAAATACCCAAAGTCTGTTATCCTTTTAAGTTTCATGATGGTAGGTTACTGATATACAAACAAAATCTTATTTTCATATATTAGTTGGATTAAAAATAATACGATGGTATTGTCTACTCTGTTGCAATTCTATTAGTATGATGAACAAGGTGAAGCTAGTCTTCTGTACTATTTTTATCAATTGATTTTAGTTTGGAAACAAATAGGGGTGATTAAAATAAAGCTCAATAAAGTTATATCAATTTCACATGTGGAGAATTAGTGAAGGTGCATTGCAAGAACTGTGAGATACAATTTTGCAATATGTATAAGGTACTACTTTAACTAAAGGACTATTTATTGAGTATTTCTTGTAGTTGATCGATAGAAAATTTCCTTTTTTTAATGGAAATTTTACTGCATTTTAATTATACGTTTTGTTGCAGGGTTTGGAGGCCATTAAATCAGAACCAGAAGAAAAATCTGAAAAAACAATTCCCTGAAGATATAGCGGTGTAAAAATTAATATGTTAGGTTTATGTGTTGTGCAATAAAAGATATTAGTCAAATGGTTGTGCTTCATTTTTGTCCTTCTCTCTGCTCCCTTGTTGGTATATATATATATATGAATATGTGGATTATTTTGTGTAATATCTAGTGTGTTATGTTACTTTATTACTATTAGAATACTTTCTTTACTCCTATTTATTATATTTTTTATCTTTAGTACATTTGTAAATTTTTCTCTTTTATTTACATCTGTTTGTTGGAAGTAGTTCTGTTTTAAATGTTCTGTTTGAAATTGAGTAGACAATTATTGTATGATGACTCTATTGTTATAAAAAATTGAAAATAGATTTTTCTATTTTGGAAGGTTATTTCTCTAAAATACGAAACTTAGCTGTGAAAAAAACAGTTTTTATTTTTGTTTGATGTAATGTTTTGTATAAATTGGATATTAAATGCATAGCTGTTGAAACCAGATGAGGTATTCCTTCTTTTAAAAAAATTGTAGGAATGAAATAAGTAATTTTAAACTTTTCCTTAAATCTTTTATTTTTCACTAAATCTGTAAATGAAAAGTAACTTACAATGTCAAAATTTTGTTTGTTAATTGAAATTTCTTGGATGTTCTTTTGGCAGAAGTTTCTTCTTCTTTCTTATGATGTGTTAATTAGTGCATTAAGTGTTAAATTTATCTTGACAAGATTCCTCATGGTTCATTTCTTTCTCTTTTGAGAAGTAATCTAGTATTTATTTATTTTTATGAGGGATCTTAAATATGTAATATTCATATTTATCATGTGTTAATTGAAGTTAAATTTTTTTTTCAAAACCAAAGTTAAAAAATGTGAAGGGTGAGCAATTTATAAAGATAGCTCATAATTAATAATGTGTAATGTAAGAAAGAAAGAAAAGTCACACGAAGACAAATTAAAAATATCAAAAGATTAATGAATTAGAATTAGAAAAATGTGACTTAGAGATGCTATGATTATTTGACAGGTCTATGCCCCATTGGTTAAATTTGCTTTGTTCAAAATTTGCAGGAGTTTTATAGAAATAAAAAAATCAAGAAAAGCATATACATTTTTGATATCCTTCTATTCTCAATAGATACAATACAAAACATTTTAATTTTTGTTTACAGTTTTTGAAATGGTAGAATATTTCTCATTGCAGAATATTTCTTCTTCGCAATGAACATGAAAAATTTTATGTGGTAGATGTGTTTTAAAAATTGTTCACAATTTGATAGACATGAGGTAATGAAAATCATATGTAATTCTTAATGAGTATTTTGTCTAGAAATGAAAAATAAAATATTACTACCAATTGGGAAGCATTTATGGGTGCAAAATAAAGTTGTAAAAAATGAGATGTACTTCTGTTAAGCGTCTCCTCCTGGTTGGCTCTGTCTTGACTTTTTTCGTAATCCACATATATTGTTGCTGAATTTTAAATAATCAATCATGGGAACTCCTTCCTCATCATATATAGGAGCATCTTCTAAAGCCATTTCAGCCTGAAAAATAACTTATTTTTACTAAGTTCTTTAGTCTGGGACCATAATAAAAAGGACATGTGCTTAAGAAATTAATTAGCTGAGGCATTAATCCAATCCTGGGTGCACATTGAGATGCAGTCACACAGCTCAGAGGTAGCACATTTTCTGGGGCTCCGAGTTGTAAAGGAGAAGAGTGCAAGTTGAGATGCAGCACAGATGCTATGCAGAAGTGTGCCACACATGCCTGCTTGACCGTTGTACCTCTCATGCCTGCCCTACGCTGTGGTATGCCTTGCTGTGGTGGCGATTGCGCCTCAATGTGTGTCCCAGGTAACACTTTTCTTAGTGCATCAAAGATTCTTGATCAATCAAAACAAGCACAAAAGCAGCACTAATTCCTAATGAGTGATACATGTGAAAAGAGATCTGTTCTGTATCTTCTCCTAGTTGGGATTGATATTCTAAAGAATTCCTCATGTGGAGATTTGTTGATATATTTAGTCATAAATAATTATCTCGTGCACAAAGTCTTCTCCAATTTGCCTTGCAGAACATGTTTTACTGAACATATCTCCCAACCTCACCTGAGTTGACTCGAGTTAAGGGTTCACATGTTTCACTTGGTAAAATGTTAAGTGATGACTTGTTAGAAATAAGAATGAGTTTATTATTTAATTGTATTACTAATTTGGACTGCATTTTGGAGACAATCCTGTGGTGCACAGATTGACATATCAGGTTAATTTCATCTGTTAGGATTTCAAAATGTAACTGCCAAGTAATTGGCAATATTTTCATAGTAACACATCCATTGGCATTGAAATCTATCCCATAAAGTTATAAACAATTGTTATTTTTATTAGTCATTATGAACTGCTGCTATTTATTTTAGATAAAATGGGACACTGTTTAAAGCAGGATTCCCAGGTTCTGGCTTGTCGCCATTTTTACTAAACTGAAAGTTATCAAATAATGACTGTAATAGTAATAACCAGTATAATTTTCTTTAACATCTGATGAGAAATTCATCGATCAATAATGCATTCAGACTAGCCTATTTGTTATGAATTTTTCTCCTCCTAATGGAATAAGTCCAATGCTTAGCACCCTTTTAGTTTTTATTATATTAGATATCAAAAAAACAAAACTTCTATTTTATGTATTATTAAGGTTCAGGTAATGGTGTCACATGCCAAGGCATGGTGCACACTTTGGTTACCACCGACTTGGGTCAGGATGGCAAGATAAGCTATGATGGAACTACATAGTTAATGTACACCATGAACTGACTCTGATTGAGTATATTACACATAAGAAATATTACTGTTATAAATGTCAGAAATTGAAAAATATATAAGTAAATATGTAAAGTCCATGGTGTCACTGATTCACTGGCTGACAAAGCATGAGGCATTAGCTGACATTGTGGAAAGTTGACTGAAAGATTGAAATTGTCTCAAAAGCTTGGAGAATTAAAAATTTTAAAATTTTCTTCATGACAAAATGTTTGAAAATAAAATATCTATCAATTTAGAAAATTTCACTTTTGAGAAATTGAAGAGAAACTTTAGTTTTTGCCTCCCTGCATTTTTTTTCTTATCTCCATAAATTAAGGAGATATTGAAATTTGTATTATTGCTTCTGCAGCTCAGGATTGGAGGAATATAAAACGATATGAATCAGAAAAAATCTTGACATTTAGTGATGACCTGTAGGTAAAATACAACTACTGGAAGTTTTAATAATTCTGAACAAATGATATTTTCCTGATACATATTTCTTCTTCAAAATATATTCGGATAATTTGATTTCCACTGTCTTATTATTCAACAATCGCCTCTCCACAAAGCCATACAACAAGTTCACTAGAAACAGTTGCTTCATTAGTTGAGAATAATTGATATCAGAGAATTATCATTTTTACCTTGTTAATTATGCAGAACACGATGCAAGTGTGGAGGTGAAAATAATGGTTAAATAAGGAAACTGAGTGTTAAAATATTATTTGTGCATAAACCAAATCTAAAATTTCAGATTATAAAAATGTTGCTCTTACCTCTTCTTCCGTGAACTTATCACCCCAAGTCATTATATCGTG
Organism: Laupala kohalensis; assembly: GCA_002313205.1. NCBI lineage: Eukaryota > Metazoa > Arthropoda > Insecta > Orthoptera > Trigonidiidae > Laupala > Laupala kohalensis. The sequence goes on along the minus strand of NNCF01136019.1, from coordinate 118,324 downwards.
TTTAATTCTGTAAAGATAAATGGGTGAAATTATTGTAGTTACATGAACAGTAATTTAGGAAGGGATTAGATCATTAAGTCATAATTTATTTTCATTTGTTGTAGGTATATCAGCCAATCATTGGAATTGGTTTTGTATAGAAATATTTAAATTGAAAGAATGGAATTGAGGTACAGAGTAACTTTGTTTTTCTATAATAATGATTATTATATTCAATTTTTTAAATTTTATTTCATCATAATTGTAAATATGGAGATGTATGTGTCTCATTCAAAAGAAAGAGAAAGTGATACTTTTCAACTACTATTTATTTTAGCTGTTGATGAGCCCTAAGCCACACACACACAAACAAACAACTATTTATTTTACTGCCAAACTGTTTCTGATAGCATTGGAGTCATCTTCAGGACTTGAGATTTGTGGGGTGTTTTACAATATTTTTTAAGGCTAGACAGTTTTCTTTGATCAATTTTTGTTCATTTCTTATTACTACAAACATCCATTGAAAAAGTTGTATTTTTGTAACTACTCACTTTTGATCATGTAGGAGTAGTCTTACCTTTCCTCAGGAATGAATCCCGTGTTATTAAAATCCCAGCAAGCTAAGGCTTCTACCAAAACTGATTCTGGATCCATTTCTATTGTTTTGTATCCCAGTAGATAGACAAATCCATCAAAATCAAGTGGATTCATTGCCTGGAACACAATATTTTTGTTAGACAATCAGATTTGTTTTTGTGTAACAATTACAATTGTTAGTCATTACATTAGTTCTTGATGAACAAATTTTTCTATCGCCTTTTAAGGCACTTTGCCACAACAGATTTTCTTGAAATGTTGCATACCTATTGATATCAGTGACCCTTTCAATAATCATTAATTAGTTTTACACATTTAATAATTAATTTATCGATTTAATTAATTTAAATCTTATATGAGATTATAATACTGCTATAAATAAATACGACAATTGTATATTTACTTTACTCGTCAGTAATTCTTATTGCACAAACACAGTAGTCAGTTACATTAGTAAGGGCTCTAATGTCCTTGATGTTGACGAGCCGTAAAGCCCCACACATGAAAAAAAATTACCTTAAACAAATGTAGCAGCACTAATACAGGGTTCACCAACAATTTGGCCCATGTGGAAGTGTTGGTTGGAGTAGTTAGTAATAGTAAGGGTTAGTGATACTGGGAGTAGTAAGAGGTGGAAAGAAGCATCGCTTTTCAGCAGCTATATGAACTGGGACATTAATGTGAAAAAATACAATTTTTTTCTGGCCCTTTAAGCAAGAGGGTGAGCAAGCATACTATTAGTTAGTTCACATATTTTCCGTTGCATATATTTTGCAAATGTTTACTCCCATTTATGTTACGGCATTATCTTCTGGGACAATTCCGGTCAGAGTATTCAAACTTTCAGAATTCAGAAGAGGATAGTTCAGATAATTTGTAAATCTCACCCCCGAAATTCTTGTAAACCTTTATTCAAGAAATTAAATATCATAACACATCCCTGCATTTATATTTATGAAACAGTCGTGTTTGTTAAGACCACATTACTGAAGTGCCACCCTTGCTCCATATGAAACCGTCTCGTTCACGAACACAATACTTGCAATAGTAATAATATTCATCGTCCTATAGTGTCAACCATTCTTTGCCAAAAAGGGCCATATCATTTGGGAATCGTTCTATATAATTCCCTGTCCAAAAATATAAAAGATATTATGAAAAAGTAATATTCACCTTCAGAGTGGCCAAGGGTTTGGGGTGCATTTGGTTTGCACCTGAAAAGGCTAAGGTTGATTCTTTTCCATTTTGTTGTTTAAAATATTAGTAAAACTAAATAAACAGATTATTTCAAAATTTCCTCTTTGATAAAACATTTAAAAAAGTCTAAAAATATTATAGAAAAGTGGTATTCCTTGATTAATAAATTTTGTCAAACAAAACAGTACAAACTGCGTATGACCACACGAAGGACAATAAACTAATTTATTCTCCGGAAGCAAGCAGGGGACCATCCCATCAATTCTGATCAAGGGCCCTAAGGCAGAGGCGGATTTAACATTTCAACACACACTTAATAAAAATAGTTTGCTAAAATTTTGAATTTTTGAATTCAGAAGTATATTACTTTTATTATTAATCTTTTCTTTTGACCCAAAATATGGTTTTAGTAATGAAATGAAGAAACAAAATTAATTCCTAATGTAGTCGTATTTTAGAAAATATAATTCTTGTAAAGTATGATAGTAATTTTTCCTTGATTCAAGAATATTTTTCCTTGCCTTCAAAGAACGAGCAAGAAAAGAAGTACACATAGAGGAGTGGAAGTTATGAGAACTCTTATGAAAAGATACGAAATAAGTTGTTTTCTTTAACTAAAAAATTCTAAAATTTTCAGGAACACATAGTCTTTATTTATTCATTAACGTATGAATTCATTCATTGTTTAGTTAATTCTCAACTCATCCTAAAAATTAATATAAGAGTTAGTTCAATTACTGTGCTCTTTGAGTTCGCTTATTTTATTTATAGGTCATTCTTTCTATAATTTCCCAAAAAAAGACAGACCTTCACCAAATCAGGTGAAAATGGTTCTAAACATTTGTAATGGTGTGAAAGAAACATAAAAAGCCATTGTTTCATTTTCATAGCGCATTTTGCACTTAGGCCATCTCAAAGTTAGTTTTTCATGAAAATGAATGAATTGTGTGCACTTGGTGCAAATTAATTCAATAAACAAATGATGAACAAGTATAAAAGTAAATTTGCATTTGAAAGCCAAAACTATGTAGTTGGGTTGTATATATGATTCGAAGGTTCTTTTTTACCTCACAAAGGTCAAAGATGCAAAACAGTTTCAAAATCTTTTTTCCAAAATACACTATCTTTGATTTTTTATTTTTATAGTTCAAATTGATGAGGGAACTCTGAATTTTCCTTGGTTAAAATTGCAGCCATCATTATTAATAATCAATGATGATAAAACTGCTTTGAAGTGAAAATTTTAATTTTGTGATGTTTGAATTTTTTTATTTATGATGACAAAAAATGTTCATATCGGAAATAAATGCTAGAACTGGATTATTTTCATGATTTTAGGTTGAAGAATATATCTCACTGTTGCTTTATAAGAAAGCATGCATATCATAGATGGTGCCGCATTCGTGGTGCCCTATGAATAATTTGGAAAATTAATTCTGAAACAAAATTTTATACAGACTTATTATTTTGTAATAATTTTTTTCTACGATATATTTTCAATAGAATAATCTGTTAATGTAGATAACCTTTATTTTGATATTACGCTTCATTAGGGTATGGTTTGTGCTAGGAAACAAAATGAAAAAAACCTCATGCTTTTAACCATTTGAAGACTATTTAGAAAGATACATTACCTCAGACAACATAGCTTCAATATCTTCTTCTGGTACATCTAGATATCCAAGACTTTGGTAGGTTAACTTAAGATCTTTGAAGTCAATGTAGCCATTTTGATCATAATCAACAAGCTCAAAAAGCTGCAGGAAAACAAATTCTGTCAGTATTATATACACAAAAATTAAATTTGTCCCAAGAACACATTTCTTTATGTTTATAATATAATGCAAATAGGTGTGGATTTAAATTAACCAATGTTGATTAATAATTGCAAGGTATTTCAATTAAATTATAGAGTAGTTTACCTCTGTGTGGGGAGGAATTAAGTAGCATTTTCCTCTGTAATTGTTTTTATATGTAAACAATACCTAGATCTACCCCAAATTTGTCTCTCAGTGTTTGGCTACTTATAAATAATAATCATTGGAACAGAAGTATTAGCTTCTTACTACATTTCCAACCTTCTGTTTGAATGCAGCCCTCAGGCTTGCACTGCACTGATACTTAAACCAAGGTAGTTCTTTTTTTAGGTTAGTGACTGGAAATTTTTTTTAGAAGTAGGCCAAAGCAAATAGGAAAAATTATGGCAGGGTTATAATTTAATGTGAAATGCACCACAAAAATTCAAAGAAAGGTACATTTTTTAAATGGTGGGGCAAGTGGACAATTATAAGTACCTCTGTTATCATTTATAAGACATAATAAATAAAATTTCAAATTTTCATATCAAAATCTTCTTTCTGTTTTTGAAATACAAGATTGAATTGGTCTATTTTAATAAATTTATTTGTGGTGGGCTAGGTAGAATCTGTGTGCAGACTTGACCAGGTCCAGGTTTCAATTTTGAGAGGGAGCCATATACGAAAAAAACTGGAGTTACATAGTCCTTATACCAGGAAACTTTTTAAAATTTATTTCTTAAACTGCTATTTCTGGCACAGATAATTTATTAACTTAAATTTCAGTTTTTATAACAAAAAACTAAAATTAAGTTTTCAGAATATTTCATGTTTTTTGCCAAAATTTTACTTAAGCTTTACTATTAATACCATTCATTTTCAGATTTACGTAATATAATTTCAATGGTAATTCATATAAAATCTAGAACATTTTGGTGTTCCATCAAAAACTATCATAAGTTTAAAAATTATACTAATATGCAGTGGTATTTAAAGTGAGGATGAAACTTGTACTATTAAAATATAATGCTGGATAGGAAGATTATAATAAATGTTTTTTATGGAATGCTTGTGCTAAGAAATGTGACCCTGCAAAATAGCTTGAAATTTTTATTTTTGAAGCAATTCGGTGATGGTAAACTATTCGTATATTGGGTCAATATGTCATGAGTAATAAGTTTCCTGAGCTTTCAAGAATTGTACCATGTTACACCGAAATAAATAACACATTTTAAAAGAACACTAATGAAATATTTCCAGTAGTTATATAGTGTACTTATAAAGTTACATTCGTAAAGCATAATATTTGAAAGTAAGAGGTTTGCGTCCGCATCTCAATAGCATTCAGTGTCATGGTATATATAAGACATGAAGTTTTGTCACAATAACCACAACATGGTTTTTAAAAATTTATGGTACAAACGACTTTGGCTAAAACACTTTTCTCTAGGAAATAATACAAATAGTGACTATAACCGCTAATTAAAACTGATTTAGAATAATATACATTTCTTTATTTCCAGTATCTGCATTACGAGATGAATTACCTCTTTCAGCTCCATTAGTTTGTTTTTGTCCATATCCTCCAAGAGGTCAATGTCGTGTTTCGTGGCGGCAGGAGGAGGTACGTATGTAGTTCCGATGAGGGGAATATCATCGGGTGAGCGCTTCGGAGGTGGTTCATCATCCACTCTTGCTTCCACATTTGCTCCGTCCACTGCTGAAGCTTTCCGACTCGCTCCTGTTGGGGCAGCAGCTCCCTCTTGTTGATTAGTGGCTCCTTCTGCCACTGATGCTTTTCTTTCTTCATTACTGCTCTCACCAGTACTAGGAGGTACTTCTGCAGATTCTTTGGACACACTCTTCTTCTTGCTCTTCTTCGCTGCCTCCGGAGGTGCTTCACCATCTGCTGCTGCAGCTGCTGGCGGTTCGAGTTGGGCCTCCACCACCACTGGCTCGGACTTTGGTGCTTCACCTTCTGGTAGGGTTTGTTTCACATCTTCTTGTTGGTCAGATTCAGCGGCAGACTTCTTCTTTGGCTCCTTCTCTTTTGTGGAGCCTGACTTCTTTTTTTTCTGCACAGAAATTGAGTCTGCATAGATATTCTTTCACAACAGTGTCATATCCCTAATTAAACTCTTAGTGTCCTGTAACACTAGGCGACTGGTGACCAGACACTTGTGACTGAGAGAGGGCAATGCTGTAAAATGACATTGTTTCCTTTGGGAGCAGTGGTGGTTCTTGGATACTGTCAGTCACTTGTGATGTAGTTTAATAGGCTCCTATATGTTACTTGATGACTGGGCCACCCTTGGTCAAAAGTGGTTAGTAACAAGTGATATTGTGTAATAGGGCCTTAATTGAGCCTCAATGAATTTAAAACAACGTAGATTTATATATTTCTATCGCATACATGTGGTATTGCATACATTATATTATGCATGGATATTGTGTCTTATTTTTAATGGTTGTAAATATTTAAGAAATTATTGTGAATTTAAATGTACACAAGGGCCTGCTTTATTTATGTTCTTCAACTTGTGTAATTTCCATTTCAATATCAGAAATTTGAAGTTTAACAGTTCAAAAAAGTGGCACTACTGTTAAGTTAAAACATTTGTTAGTTGTGTAGAAAGTCTTGAAGGGTAAAAGAAGTTCCAGGAGAGTTCAATTTGGAACTAGAAAAAAATATTGGGATACCCAAATTATACTTAGTAGGAGTTTTCGGAATGTTCTGTCATGAAAAACATTAACTACAAGGTCATGCAAAATTCTGAAGTTCATCAATACTTCAAGCTTAACATTTGGAGAAGGATTTTCTTTCCAAAATTTAAATCCCAATGTTGAATTTTGAAACACCACTGGAATAAAATTTGTTTTGTATATGTCTATCCATCACCAGGACGTTGAAAGAGCAGAGGATCAATTGTACTTTGCTGATGGTTGTGAGGTCCATGGAAAACATATTCCCGATGGAAGGATGTGAGCTGATTTAATGGAGACAAATATGAAAAACATATTCAGATTCATTACTCAGATGTGCCAATTGTTACCTCATACACAAATATACAATTTCATCAATTTTTGAACCATGAAAGAAACTATTCCACTTATTATGCTTCCTCACAAAAATAAAACAAATATTTTTTTGGAAGAAATTTGACATACTTTCTTTAACTTTTTAAACAAAATTAGTGGTATACTGTATTTCAGTAATAAAAGTTAATCATTTTTATATGCATAAATTCTGCAACTATTATTCTCTTGATATTATGCTGTGGAACCATTTAATGTATAGCATCTGAACTTTAAGAATACAAAAGGAAATAGTTCAGATAATATGTAAATCTAACCCCTGAGATTCATGCAAAACTCCAGGAATTTTAAATTATTAACTCTTTTTATATGTAAATGCATTTACATTTTAATTTATGGTTTTGATAATACTGAATTACTAAGGTACATCCCTTGCTTTTTAAGAAATTGCTGTATTTATCAGTATAACACTAAATTTGAATAGTATTTATCATCCTAGCATTCCAACCACTCTCTGCCAAAAAGGAAAATGTAATTCAGGAATCCTCCTGCAAATTCTGTCACACAGTTTGTAACAGCTTTTTTGGCTATAAATTGAATTTGAAATCACCAAGCCAGAAGAAATTTGATGTAGAAATAGTCTACAAAAATTTATCTCTTATTTCAAATTCGGTCTTCAACATTTATATTACCTAGCCAATTAAACATATTTATGCCTTTAAATGTAGGTGAATTAATTTAATAAATTGTGATAAACATAATATAAATGAAGGTACAAGCGAAGGTGATACAAAATAAATAGAATAATCACACAAATACACGCTAGACGGTAAAGCAGCTCCTTTGAATAATTTAATAAAATATTCTTCTTCTTCAAAAATTAATAACATCCTTCAAAATTTTTTACATTCATGAGCAATCAATCATGTATTAAATTCAATGTGTTTAAAAAATGTTTATAATTGTTTCATTGTAGAATTACCTGAATAATCTTACTTGTTAGGAGGAGCAACCTCATGTAAACAAAATTAAAATGTTAAATTATAATAAATTTTGTGCTTACCTTTTCTTTAGTCTTGTCTTGAGCAGCTGCTTCTGAATCCCCCATTGTAATTCACAACGCTCGTAATGAAAGCACTCAATTCTTCATCCAAAGCCACACTTACACACTGCTCTTGAATGTTCTCCTACTCGTCAGGGCAGCCGATGAAGAGAACCCTCCCTGCAGCCTGAGTGTATGTTCCTCAGGTTAATTTCAGAATCCTGGATTTTGGGGAAAACATCCCAGCTTTCATACTTCCCCCTCCAGGTTGTCAGAGAATCTGACACACTCTCACAGACACACATCTGCACTCTTGAAATCTATACACACATACACACAGATACACCCTCTCCTGCCTCTGGAAGAAGTTCTCCTACTTCTTCTTCTCACTCCAGGTCTCCCCCTGTGCTGCAATGTCCTTACTCATCTTCAGGGATATCTCTTGGTCTACATGCACCTGCTACACTGATAAATGACTTCCATTTCCCAAGTCGAGCAAAACTTGAACTTGATTTTAAATGTTGACATTTTGCCTTACTTCTGCTCATGAATTACGACCCAATAATATTTTTAATTAATCTAGAAGACTGAAGCATTTTTGGTGTCCTTAATTTTAGAAACATTTTATGATCAATATTTAATCTTTATCAAATCAAAACCTTTAATAAACTATTATTTAATTATTTTTTCTTACATTTTATTTATAATAATGCATTACATAGTAATATTAGTTTTAAATTCATAAAACCATTCTTTTGAACTCAATGTTCTTGTATAATTCTTTTGGTTAAATAAATTTCTTCTTTTTACAATTATTAAAAAATGATGATTAATCAAACTTCTTATTTTGTAGTTAATCTATCCTGAAGATTTTCTTGTTCATTTTGTTAAGTTGCTTGATTTATCTGTGATCTTTTTAAATTTTTGCATAAATCTTGAAATGAGATGAGGTGCTATAAAATTTTCTGCCTTTAGATTAAAAATTTAACATGGTTGGATAGTGCCAAAATCTGTTTGCAAAAACTAATTTGAGAGTTATAGTTGTAAGTCTTCAAGGGAGTTAATTTTGGAGTGTTCATTTTTGTGCACTCATTTCATTTTATTTATACATCAAGTTATTTTTAATTTAGTCGAGAACTTAAACCATAAATTATGTGACTGGTGATAGACGGAGGATGTATCACTCTTTCCTTCCTTCCTACTTTTAGCTTCTTAACTATTTACAGCAAAACTGAAAATAGATTATATTTCCTTAAAACATACTGTAGCTGGCTTGTGAGGATGCCAATCCTTTACAAGAGGAGAAGATGGACACTTTGTTAAGCTCACAATTAAATTGCCCTGTATTGTAAAATGAGTATCCCTGATTAATTATTCGTTTTTTTTGTTTTTTTTTGTTTTTTTTTTGTGGTAGACACATCATTGAGAAGAAAAATGTTCTCAAAATTTGTATACCTAGAGATTCTGACAAAATTTACGCTAGATAAATGATTAACTTACAGCTTTATTATTTATTGATTTATTTACATAATGTAGGAGCGATATTATAGAGAAAAGAAATTACACCAAAAGAGCGATTTATGAGGCCAACATTTAAATGATACTACATAACAATCCATTATTTTGCTGGAGCAAGAAAATACGTAGATCAATCGAAACTGATCTACGAATATTGACGTGTTAAATTAACTTTTCGCAAAACTAATTTCCTCTAAGAGATTATGAAACTGATCCGAATGGTTTGGTTGACTTCAATGAAGCATTACAGCGATGAAGACGTCTATCCCATGCGATACAGTCACGAGAGACCTGCCCCCAGACCCAATTACACGATTCGCCTTACTGCCTAATTGCCTTTGGAGGGATGAGAAGATGTCCCGTAGTTGGGCTTGAGCCAGCGGTAGCCAACTAGGTGACACGTATCGAGAAATGAAGGCAAGACGCTTCCTGTGGACGCTACGAGCATCCGGAATGCGACCAACCGGAATGGCTTCCGTCTTCTCGAGCCAATTATCAATGCGGGTGGAGGAGGCGCCAGAATCGTAACCTCTGCTGGCAGGTGCAGTAAATGTGGAAACTCGAGTTTCAAGGCTAATAAGAAATAACCATATGACACACAAAATACAAGTACATCAAAATTTTATTTTGTTGCATTTTACTTTCGAGAAAAAAATGTTTTTTGAAAATAATAACATATAATAATACAGAACAGCTCGAAATGTTTTACTCGCTATCTCCCCTATTCGTCGTATTTTCGCGTGGTTTACTCGGATACATTCCAAATTACCTCACAAAACATCAAATATAAATAACACGAATTTTGGCTCTTTCAATTAAAAAGCAAAATCATTTTAGGGACTCTATCCCGAAGCTTCGTCGAGGAACTTTTGGCCACAAATTATATGGCCACATACGGAAATCATATTTTACTTGATAAATCAAAGGCATCAAGGACAGATCTGGCGTTGATACGATCACTCTTTTTCCTGCTTGTACTGTTGTTAACAGCAAAAAAAGAATGTGTAATCTTCCTTGACTGTATACGGCAACATTATTGTAACTTAAATATCTCACTACTTTCAAGAAAAATTATCAGTCGAATGAGTGAAATTTAAAATTTTATTTGTAGTGTGGTAGTCTTTCATTCGTATTAATTTCTAAGTTTAAATCTAGAAACCTTCTTCAGTCAATTTTTTTTTTCGAAAATCAATGAAACGAAATTAAGAAGTTAACCATATTCAGACGTAAAATTATTTGTCGTAAGCCTACTTTTATAATAATGATTTTTGATACATTGTCGTAGAGTAAGTAACAGATCACTCGCAGAAAGCAAAGGAGGCACTCCCGAGGCAGGAGTTCGTCTACTGTTATGTACCGTAAAAGTACCATGTATGCTCTTTCGCAACGATGTACTCGCTGGAATGATATTATTATTTCCTTCTCTTAATTAATTTGCCGTATTAAATGTCCCTTTAACCAATTTTTAATTCAATTGGCTGTTAGCTGGACATGCTGAGGGTTTTACACCTTCTTCGTAATTCACTGGCAATTCGCTGGTCTTCTTTCTTACTTTCCCTTTCTTTCTTCCTCTAGTTGTAGCTTTTCCATCCTTCTCGCTGTCTTCTGCCCGCCCCAATTGTCCGTTCATGGCGTTCTTTTGGCTAGCCGACTGCCTCGCGAACTGTCAACGCTCTGGAGACCCGAGTAAGTTACAAATTACTTTTACATGTATAATTAAAGTTTATTGGTAATTTAATTTTCATTTTATAACATTTATTCCGATCGCTTCTCTCGGGGAGTTGTATCCACAGTTGTTTGGGGTTCCGCACCTGCAAGGTCGCTGGTGGGTTTTACCCTCAGAGTGGGTATTTTCTAGGCATCGGAAACAAAGTGTCATTGCTTTCTTATGCGGCAAACTTGTACCGATTTCTTGATTTTAATGTAGTATAGTGTGTCGGTATTAAAAAAACTAAATAAAATTGCGATTGTAAACACCATTGTCAAGAACTACTAGGTGAAACAGATAAATACTAGAGGTGGGTCGCTCCAACTGAAACTGCCTCGTTGCAACACTCCACAGTTGCAATGAAACTGAATCCTCAGAATAAAAAGCTCCGATTGGAACCGTCTCACTGTCGTATCCTTGCAACGAATCTAACAGTTCCGCGTGGTACCGTCTCACTGTCACAGTTCCAAATGTAATTGTTTAACGTTTCGGCATGAAAATTAAGTCAAAGATATCTTACTGACATCATGTGGAATAATCAAAATAAAGTATAATGTTAAACTTATACGAACTTTTAGTCTATATCTATACATAGAGAAAAGCAGACATTCGTTGCCTCGTTATTCAAATAAAGACACACCCGTTAAAACGAAACATTTCAGCAGGACCGAGTAGGACTGTCGCGGACTTTATTTAGCTAACCTTTTTTACAAGGAAGCATAAATATTTTAAAGATAGATTTAAACCTAAACAGTATTTTATTGTCTATTTATTCGCATATTGTTTAGGCTTAAATCTTTTGTTAAATTATTTCTAAATAAATAAATATCTTTGACCCTGAATATAAATTTTTAAAATTTGAGTTGTTGTTTTTCTCTCAAATTTAGAAAATTTTGATTCAGAGTCAGAGGTATTTATTTATTAGAAATAAAATAACACAGTGATTTTCCTGCCTAAAATGTCTACGCTTTAGTGTATGATGCACGTTAATTTTTGATATTGGGTGTAATAGAATTATTCTATAATAATGAAAATAAATATAAAATTTACTTTATATAAACTTTAGCAACTGGAACTGAAGGGCACAGCTCTGGAGAATACATCGCGAAGTATTTTAAATGTTCAAATTGCTCCTAAATCTGAATTGGTAGCTGTTTTATTGTATTGATTGCTATGTTATATTTCGAATTTTATTGCTTTAAATATCCCCTATCGACTAATAATAAATTCATGTTACCTTAACAATGTGATTTTGTATTGTTATAAAATGCGCGAACTAAATAAATGTTCCTTCTGTAGGTTCGGAAATGTCTGTTTCGTGACTGTCGTGGTATTAGAGTAATGCTTCCTGTACGTGTACTACATGTGAAAGTGTCTTATATCTATTAATTTTTATCTCCTGCTGACGATGTTGCGATGTTCATGGATCCTGAACTATTAGTTGGCTGTTTCCGCTGCACTTGCGTTTTGTGAAGTAATAGTTTTTATCTATGTTTTTTTCTGATCTTGTTATTTTTGTAATTGACATGTTTTTTTCTTCACTTTCTATTGCTCTTTTAACTTTCATATTATAAGTGTTTATTTATCAAAAATGATGCGTCGATAGACTGCGCCTCTGAGCAGTGGTGGATCTAGACCGTAATCAAAAGGGGGAGGGGGCTAACTATGAAGTATTTTTGTCTAAAATTTATGGTTTTACAACACAATATTTATAAATATTACCGTCTAAAAAATGATTCAAATAAATAATTAACAATCTGGTATTATTAATAATAATAACAATTATTTATTAAAGTTATTAATATGGTATTATTAATTTTATTAATCTGGTATTTTTAATACCATGAAAATGGTATTATTACTTTTATTAAACTAGTATTATTAAAAACAATAAAAATTATAACTAATAATTATTAATACGGTAACACTTTTACAAAGTATGCTATTTATCAACTTCAATTTTATCTGTTAAGAGTCCAGGTTCAGTGGGGGGGGGTCTATAGCCCCCATAGTTCCGCCACTGACTCCTAGTGCTCATTTTATTAATATGCATTATTAATAAGAAAAAACAATTATTACTATGTTAACACTTTTACAAAGTATGCCATTTATCAACTTTATCTGCCAAGAGTTAAGGTCCGATGGGGAGGGCTATAGCCCCCTTCACTTCCACCCCCCCACCCCACCCCAGAGATCTGCCACTGTCTCTGAGTGACATTTATAATGTCACAAATTTTTTAACAGGCCCAGTGCTTCAACCAACTAAGCTTATTACGATCCTCAGGATATTGAATGTTTTCTCTCTCTCTCTCTCTTTTCAGTTTGTGAGGAAGAAACATTTCTATGAATATGATAGAGAATGTAATGTTTATGGGTATGTTAGGGTTATGCGAGAGCTGTCCGGTTAACACATGTGGTTGCTCCGCCGTAGGACTGATTCCGTGAAGAACTTTTCAAAGATCAGTGATGGAGGAAGCACGGGAAATGATCTGGACTACATATGTTTTAATTACATTGTATGAAAATGTTAAATCTTTTGTGTACTTGGATTTAATTATAATATGCTTAGCTATTACTGAATTGCCTTTAGTTACGCTTTCAAAGTAACTGCCTATTTGATACAATTAATTTCGTGTGTTACGAAGAGTAACGGCGATGGAACGCTGTCTTGTGGAGACTCCCCATCAAGATACCGAACGAATACATATCAAGCGTTAAGTCATCTCGGGTTCAATTCCCGGCGGGGCCAGAAACTATTTGTAGCTTTTCACATTAATGTCCCAGTTCATGTAGTTTTGACTACTGAAAAGCAAACCCTCCTTCTATCCACCTCCCACTACTCGTAGTAACTACTCCTACTAACACTTCCACGTGGGCCAAGTTGTTGTGAAGCCCAGCTAACCGGCCCACCTACTAACAACAGCCCTACCACCCACCTCCTAACTCCTATCGCTCCATTAACATAAGCTACAATAGCACGCTACATTCCCCATGTACAAATACTGCAATAACAAAAAAAAAGCGTTAATTAGTTTAGTATCCTCCACGTGGTAATACACAGGATTTTTTTATTACAATTTTTAATTTTATTTATTTTTCGTTTCTTAACGGAATAATTTTTGTAGATGAAGAAGTGGAGAGAAACCTTCAGAGAAAAGGATCCTTCAAGTTTTCATTTCGAGTTCAGGATGAATACCCAAAAGTATATGGTCTAAATTCAGAAGCTACGTCGTTTCGGGATAATTTATGAGGATGTACGTATTTGCCAAGCAAAACAGTTTATAGTTTTCGGATGAACTCACGCGAGGGGAACTGATCAATTGGAAGAAGTTTTGATTCACACTCTCCTTCACCGAGTTCATTAGTGAAGAATTCACCCCCTAATTTGATGTATTTTCCCTCCGCAAGACTGACTCTGATCGCGTCTTGGTATGTTTCAATCATATGCGTAATAGAGGTAAATCTCATATATTCGGATGTAAATAAATTTTGGTAATTACGTTTATATTTATTATTTAAAAATTTTGTAACTTTAAAGAAAGAATGAAACTACGCGTTTTTTTATTTTAGAACTTGGCTGCAACGATTTTCTTTGAAATTTCCTGTATATATTTTGCTTTTATCCTGGGTTCAGTGAAAATGGTTTTGAAGCCGTGCTTTAGTCCCGAACGTGTAGAACAGAGGTGACCAACGATTTGCCCTTCGACGAATGCTACGGGCAACTGAGTGCAAACGTAGAAGGAGGTGGGGAATGGACTCAAGCTACCATTCTCCCCTCGAAGGAGCTGTTTTAAAACTCTGATTAACAGCATACCGGGAAGAACTGTTAGTGAGGGATTCTTTTACGTACTTATGATTCGGAGTGTCATTTTGATGCTTTTTCCTTACTCTGGCTTTCGGCTTTTGTAAAAATTTATGAAAACTCTTTTCTTACTACTTGTATTTTGCTGAACATCGGGTTGCGCATCTCTAATAGTCAGATTTAAATGCGCAGTTTAATATCTGGAAGGCGTTTGGGGAATGTTTGAAAATTATTATTACTCAAGATTTGAATAATAATAATTAAGTCTTATATTATCAGTAAAAATAAATAGCGTGATGATCACAAAGTAATCAATCAAAAATGAAGATAATCATGTGGGAAAAATAGAAGGGAGGTTGATGGGAAATAAACGAAACATTCCACTCTACAATATCTTCTATAAACGAATCGCAATATCTTTCATTGTTGTTGTATATTCAACTCAATATATTTAATTATTATATAACGAATTATAATATCTTCGACGAATGCCATTGTGAGGGGCACTTGAACAAGATACTTTTCTGCTTTTCCGACATAACCGAACACGGAACAATCTATACGGCTGTTATTGCTGTAAGAAAGCAATGAACAGCGCAGTCTGTCCCCCATGATTGCGTGTCAAGTCATCCCCTACTCAACTAGGTGGCTGATAGGAATTGCACTTAACATGCCCGCGTAATGCTCGCGACGGGCAGCAGTGGCCATCCTGGTGTAGAACAACCTGGTGTAGGTATTTCATTCCAGTTCTTCCGGTCGCCCCTTCACGGATGAATACGAAGAACGATGCGAAATGCACCATACTGTTGCATTAAAGAGAAATTTGAGTTTTTATCAAGGGTAAACCTATAATCTTGAGCATTCGGAAAAGCACATGTACAACATGTTAATTTTACAAATTCATAATAATATAAATTTAATAGAAAACTTGACTGTGTACCCCATCTCGCGCGAACCGTTTCGGTCAAATTTTCGGTTCCAAGGCATAACGCGGCTGCACTATTTCATTACAACTTTTGTAAAATTTAAACTGTTCGTCGAAATTTTACGATTTAAAGACGTTTTATATCTTAGATAAATGCAAAAAACAAATAACTCATTAAATTTGATTATGATTGACTTTTCCCTTCATAAATTCCCCTCTTAAATTTAAGTATCCTAACATTTTTATTTCAATGTTAATGATAATGTAGGTTAATTTTTGTGGATAGGCATATGTCGCGGTTATTTTTGTAGAACAATATCGCCATTTATAGATGTCTATCTCTAACCGTTTAGGAAGCGTAAGTTAATATAACTCTCATTTTCCCGATTTTATCGACATTTATTGTCAAAAATCATTTCTATCTTTCTTACCACGTATTTTTAAAATTAAAGTTAGCCTATGTTCATCCTCCGCATCTAATGCAAACTCCTTGACAAATTTCATTTCGATGTGTCCAGTGGTTTAGTCGTGATCAAGTAGCAAACAGACACATTTTCGCGTTACGCGTATGCATTAGTATACGATTTCAGAAACGATTTGATATTCTAGAGAAATTTCTCATATAAGTAGACATGACTGTGAACCTACATTTGCTTCTTATTTGAGTGGAATAACCTATACTCCCTGACCCATTCACCGTACAAAACCACGTCGATAAGTGAAGCCAACTACAATTTTGTCTGATTTGTTCCAACATCTAAAGGTGCGCCGTGAGATGACGTCAGTTTATGCAACCTGCGCTTCTCAAGTGTTGAACGTAACAAAGCTGTCCCTAATATGAATGAGAAGTGGACAATTAATCCAGTAGAAAGTGCACAAAAAAGGAGGTCCAACCTACAAAACGTCGTGTATGTCGATTAAAACAAATGTTTTTCACCTCGCCGCGTCGCCGCATTCCATTTGGGGTGGACAAAATATCGAAATTTTCGACAGTCTGATTTATTGAAATAACATCCTAATTTTTTTCAGAAAATATAATACTCGCCCTTTACATACTACAGTAAATTTTAATAAATTTGGTTGTTGAATGAGTTTTGTCGGTAAAGTAGTTATCGAGAGACCGTTTTTAAAAAACGAATATATTCCAGAAATTGTGAAAGTTGTCAATTTACGTGAAGCATTGATAAATGACATCTAAGCAACAGTTCTCAAAACTAAATTTGTTGGGAACAAATCGAATGTGTACTAAATTGTCTATAAAATCTTATTATCAAAGAATTATTTCCCAAAATAAATTACTTTCCGAACAGTTCAAGTAGTTTCATGTTTCTAAACCGTAGTCAAAATTATTAATTTTCAAAATACTTTTTAAGTGGTTACGGGACATTGATGTGATTTTTAATTTTTGTCAGCGTGTTGTTCCTGGTTGTATTCCTTCAATGTCATGGAAATAGAGACAATAATGCCAATGGAATACCATGCTGCTTATGAACGGATTCAAGAGAGTTCCCAGTTTATATTAAAGTCACATTAAAAAACTTTTTGTGTCGAATTAGATTTCCTTACTAGTCACTACTGTTCGTAGATATAACATACAAAAAATGAAATATAAACAAAAATTATAAATAAACTTTTGAATGATTTGACAAACGTTACACTGAAGAACAATCTTATAGTACAGTATATGTGTTAGACTGAATAAAATAACTATCAAATCGGGAGGGTCAATACGTATGCACCTTCATTCCATGAGAATCCTGCACCCCCAAAGAAATTCGAAAGTAAAAACAAGTTCTCGTCCGCGTGCTGGCCAAGAGGACGCGATGACGCCATCGCATTGGCCTGACGCCATCAGACGGGAATAGATGCAGTGGATATAGGCTGTGCAGGGACAGTTCAGCACTCGATGCATTGCGGAAGCGGGAGGTAATGACTATTGGACAGGTTGCACTTCAATAAATATTCAATTAGAAATAAAAACAGTTAACTCCATCGAATGGGGTGATATCGCTAGAAGAAGATGCAAAACAAACATTAAACCTCGAAAAATTTGTCATTCTTCGTTCACTTTCCTCTGTTCTTCCTTTTCTTCGTCTTCCCTTCAAACATTATTTGTTTACTGCTTCTATTCCTTTCCTCGGTGTCCAGTTCCTTTATAAAATCACCTATGTACGTCCTTAAACATCCCCGACATTTCCTTTCATGCTCTTCTAAAAATGTATTTTCTGAGACATAATTATTTCTCGATTTGCGTCTTCACATACATTCTCCTCCAATTCTCTTACCATTTCTGTGTTCTCAATGCACTGTTCGTCATGACTCATAAAAGGTTACAGCCACGTCATTTTATATTAAGTTATCTTCATCTATTCCTTTGTATTATCTCCACACATGGTAAAGCAAACAATGAAAAGAATGTCTCTCCAGAGAGGAGACACCAACTGCTTCCGAGTACTGGAAAGAGATGATGCAATTACTTACGTAAGTTATAATTAACCTCTTCACTTGACTTATTCTTCAAATGTTTGAGAATAATAATTTGAGACTACATAATGAGCAACAATAACTTTATTTGTTCTTAAATGAAATCTCACATAGTATTAAATGATGACGAAATGAATAGTACGAAGTTAAAACTGACAACTTATAGTTGCAACGATTTTTAATATGTCATTAGTATTGTACTGCACGTACTTAACCTCATTTCATACTCATGATTCGGTCAGGATTCCACAGCTTATTCGTTCGATGCGATATTGTGTAAGATACTGAATAACTTGGTCATCTAAACGAATTCCCCTCGTTTTCGAATGGTCTTTCTCACATGCGACGGTTTGACCGAATCGGGTTATTTCTATAGATCAGTTCATTAATAGAAGCTCTAGCTCATACATTTTTTCTGGTTTAGTGAAAAAATTTATTTTTTGAACATTATATATTCCTCACTTTCTGAATATCCATTCCGATTTGCTCTCGTCATGTCACAATATGTCCTTCTTAAATGATTATGTTATTTAACTTCTCTTAATATAGTATTTTTGTGTATGCTGTGATACCCTCGGTCAGTCTATGATGAGCAAGCAGAGATACCTGCAAAAACAAGGATATTAGTTACATTTAAACATTTTTATACAACATTAAGTACACTCGAGTTTAAAAGGCAGGAAATAGTCTCATATTCGCTCAGAAATCTTCGAAATCTGTAAAATGGAAACTTGGGTGTAACAAAAGCGAATATGATTGAAACGGAATATAATTATTTTTATTTGAACAAAAATGTTAGATGTTATTTATCAATAGAGAGGAAATATTTTTAAATGCTGAAAATTTAGAATCAAGCGTCAAAACCTTCTCCAAAATGCTAAATTGAAATTGTAAAATGAGGTAACTGAATTACGTAGTCATCGCTGACGGGACGAAATTTCTTGATCCGGATGCAAAAGTTAAACAAAATAAATTAAAATCTTTAAAACGTTTTTACTTCGTATTTGAGGTAAATTCTACGTTGAGGAGGAGATATTTTCGAGAAAGACGTCCAAACCTCAGCAGCGTGGAAATGGAGTATAAATGAAGCGACTCCTCTCAGGATGTTAAGTGAGTCTTCAGATTAACTTCAGCATTTGCCAAGTAGACGTCATTGCGGGAAGAGAAGTAAAACCGGACTGCTAAGCAAGATAAATATTTTAAACTCTTCTAATGAGTAAGAAAGTGGATGTATGCCTTTCCGCAGTAAAGACGACTGAAGTAGGAAAATAAATTATAATATTTTTTAATAATGTCACATTTGGTCATGTTATAGTTGACCCATCAAAGAGGAATATGAGAGAAACTCTCTTTGGTTTACAGAACTTCTTTTTTAATTATTACTTTTAGCTGAAAGTACCTAAACTTATTCTCCTTACAACAAATTTCAATTTTGGTGAATTTTAATAAAATACAATAGCAAATTGAAGCATTTAAGCACGTAATCAAACAGTTGGAGAAGTAATCAGCAGGAAGTAACGTCACAAACAAACTTTATACTTTATAGAAGTTTTTACAATTTTCTTCAATATAAGGATTACCCATTGGAATCATGTCTTGTGTTCTGTACATTATTATTATTATTATAATATTATAATTATAATATATTATTATTATATTATATTATTATAATATTATTATTATAATTATATTATTATTATTATTATTAAACAAAATGCAACGGAAAAAGGAGAGCTCTTCACTGATCATTGCGCAGTTCTGTCAATTCCTTATGCTTTGAAGACTTCAAATACGTCCTTCTCTCAATGGATTTATACGGTGTAGCTAACTTGAAGTTCGAATTAATGCATCATAAGCCGAAAAAAGATCCTTGTAATTTGTTGTTGCACTTAAGATTTGATTCTTCTTCGATCTTTCAATTTACTCAAACCTGTACAAGGGTTTCAGTATACTCTTCAAAGTGAGAGGAGGTCAATTTACATCGTCTGGAAATCGTTTAGCGATATTCTTAAATTCGAAAGAATTTACATTCAGTCAAACGAGAAGAGTATACAGATTCAAATTGCTGTACACTTCATCCATACAAACACTTAATAATTACTAAATCAAACTTTCTCACGAACATCAGTCAAGTTTATTAATATTTTCGACGTTTCCTCCCCTCAAATGGGTTTCCTCCCCTTCTCAAGACTACAACATAAAAATATACAAAGGTATAAAATATGTAACACGAAGATTTAACGATATATTAAAAAGAGGGCACATGAACTTACAATTAAAACTAAGAGGTATACCAGGTCATTAAAAGATTTCCCGGAACACACATAACCTCAATGTGTGTGTTCTAAGTTACACACTTCTAAACACAATAAGACACAGAGTGTAGCTTCCAGAACGAATATCTCCATACCTTTGAGGGGCCGAAACATGTAACATATTGATATACTGGTAAAGTTTGGTTTGGATATTATATCAACCAGTGATACCTGTTCTTTATACTTAATAATTACGCAGCTCATGATAGTGTAGCCAAGGAAAATTATATTTCACTAAAAGAAAAATTATTTATTCATCATTTATTTCAACTTTTGGAAGAAATAAATGCTGCATGCAATCTTATTACAACTAATTTCTCTATTAATTATTTATTTAATTCTTATTACAACTATTTTGCCAATTCATGAAATATATACTCTGATTTCGGCTCAGAATATTTTGTCGTATATATTTTTTTGGGCAATGGTCAATTTCCGCTTCCACTTCCTCTGCAGCGCATATTGACTGATGAACTTTAGTATGTACAAACTGGAAAGGAATCGTTAGTTTCATTCAATTTCCCTGACGGGTTTAGTAAGTACTACTTCAATACTAGTGTTTAGTTATAGACATCATTACTATGGCTCTGAATATGAACATCTCGTGTGTGCATTTGGCAAGTGAGCGGACATAAATCTCCGAATCTTCCACCACGAAACCCGAGTCCCTCCGAAGTGGACGCGTATTCATTCTGTATATAGCGAAGAGCGCTCGTCCGCTGCTCGGCAGAGGTGTTGGCCTTCTGACTATTCGTGAGCAACCGCACCGCCCCCGAATTGACGGTAGCCGATGCCAAAGGGATTCTGCAGCGGTGCGTTTACATTACCGAAACAAGAAGAAAATCCTTTGAGACCGATTCTTCACTATAATCATCGGTTTATACTAACCGAAAATAAAATATCAACATCTGCTAAAGAAAATAAAATATCAACATGCTGCATATTTCGGTTAAAACAGCAAGGAGACTACAGAGCAACTAATAAATGGATGGCACACACGTTGGGACAGGGCAAAAAAGGGTCGGGAGACGTATGGTTATATAAAAGAAGTAAAATGTGTCAGGAAGTCGAGAAAATAGCTTAGACTACATATGAAAGTGGTAATTTTTTTACGGTACACAGACTTTGAGGAATTTCTGAAGAAAATTAAAAAGAATGTGATATGTATACAACGAAGATACGGAGACACCGTCGTATATGATATGGGATTGCATGATGTACGCACAGGAGAGAGGATGGTACTTAAAACAATTCAAGTGGTTAGATGTTTTCAACAGGAAAGATGTAAAATATTTCATAAATAAAGGGAAAAAATTTGACATTTTTATATAAATAACATTATTCGTACACGACAGACATATAGATGAGGCAGGGTGAACAGATAGAAGAAAGAAACACCATAAATAAGAACTCAAGTGACAAAGAAAGAAACATTAAGAAACAAGAGACAAAGGAACGAAAGAGGAATGACTAATGTAGATGGTAGAACACTCCGCGCCTCGACGTGGCGGGAACGAAGAATGCTACGAAGCGGCGCTGATGATAATAAGAAACTGAGATGTAGATGCTAATGAGGCCATCGTATTGCGTAAGTGAAAGAGACGAAGTGGCCAAACAAATAAAAGGAAAATGATCATGGATTTTTTTTGTGGGGCTTTCAGGGCTCGGCAACAGAAAGGTCATTAGAGCCCAGTTGTGATCGTGGGGGATTAATCTTTAGTACGTCTTGAAGACGGAGATCTAATAAGACAAATTTATATTGAATAAACGAGAAAAATTTAGAATGTTGCAAATTAAGGAATAGTTGGCATTTTTACCATCACAAATTACAGACAAGTTAAATAAAATTTTGTATTGTATTTAATTGTCGAAGTATCGCAAATAAACACCGAAGTGTTGCGGATCATTCACTAGCAAAGGCAGAAGCAGGTTTCATTACGAATGAGAGTTACGTTGGCATTTAAGGAAACACTCTGAGAGTTTTTTAATTGATTAATGGTAGAAATGTTTTTGTTTTGAACGCATTATGGATAAACCATCTTAGTGGCAATTTTTCTATACCTCACGAAATTCATATTGTTATGAGAAATTCATTGTCCAGAGACTTATCTCGATAAACATCGACTTGGGATCTTTTTCTTTTGTGAGGCTTTACGGCTCATGTCGACATCAAAGGTCATTGGAGCCCGAAAAACTCGTACAGGTAGGGAAAATGCAGTTACGCACTAGGGAGAGCCATCATGACTCTCCCCGCGTGTGGGACTCGCCGAATCACTCAACCATACCCACTAAAAGCCCTCCTGAATTACAACATACCAAATCATATCTCAAAACATACATCAAAACATTGAGGACAAAACATGAGGAGGGGACAAAGAATAAGGGGTAGGACAAAAAATGAGGAGGGGACAAAAAATGAGGAGGGGACAAAAATGAGGGGTAGGACAAAAAATGAGAGGGATGAAAAAAATGAGGAAAATGAAAGATACCCTAGCCTTAATAGGGTCGGGATCGAAAAGAACAAGAGGCGATCAAGGAAGGTCAGGAAAGAGAATGGAAGGAGCCTATCACAAGTAAGTGGAAGTAATGCCAGACTCAGCTCGGAGCCCCGTGTTTGGCAAACACGTACTTACTACATGTAAGTTCCCTGGAGGGGACTTGGGATCAAAAACCTTGAAACCAACAGACTCGAATGCAAACCGCTTAGCATTTAAGCCACCTCTAACAATGAACTTTTAGATTCTGAAATCCAAACAATTCCGTTAATCGATTTCTTTGTTACACACATGTCGTTATTACCAGAAAATGTTGTGGAGGTGTAAACAAAGTTCAGCATAAAGATTGTAAATAAAAAGTCACAAATTTTTGTTTTTGTAAATGTCAGGGGGTTAAGTTTTTTATGAAATTAGTGAAAAGATGAAATCAATGCTCGTAAATTACACATCGACATTCGTGAATTACTTGTATGACAGTCGTCTAATGAAGATACCCTGTAACGACATTATTTTGCGTTATGAACGTTACATATTTGATTTGTATTTGTGATGACGTTACGAATTTGACTTCGTCGACAAACTTATATTCTATGCCATATTATAAACACCCATATGATCTACCCGCAATCAATTACGTCCTGTGGGATATTTCGATTATGAGATGAGAAATTTTTGAGAAAAAATACGTTAAAATAATTCCATTCGCATTAAATCTGAATATATTTTATTCGTTACGTTTTCGATATTGCGATATTTATTTAGTGAAAAATGGATCGATTGACTTTCTGAGTTCCTTATCTAATGATCGAAAATAAACTGACCTTTGAATGTACTTTGTCTCATTTTACATTATAATCTTTGTTTCCAAGGTC
The DNA here is from genome assembly GCA_002313205.1 of Laupala kohalensis. Classification (NCBI taxonomy): domain Eukaryota; kingdom Metazoa; phylum Arthropoda; class Insecta; order Orthoptera; family Trigonidiidae; genus Laupala; species Laupala kohalensis. Next base: position 94,555 of record NNCF01136019.1, on the reverse strand, counting down.
TAACAGGCAACGTTCCAGATTTTGTTCAACTGAGGATGAATTTGAATATTATGATGTAGATTGAGAACTTCCGTAGCATTGCTGGGAGAACGGGTGGGGGGTCGGATGACCAATACATCTTGATAGGATGATGTAGTGTATCTAAAACTATTTTCATCAGTACAGCCACATCGCCGTGACTCTATGAAACTCTTGCTGACCGCTTTACGTTCCTCCCCTTCTCTTAGCTTTGAGCTTGCGTACCTTGGTTTATTAATAGACATCTTGAGAGGTGCTTAATACTAAAGTGAATAGGGAGTGTTGCAGAGAGATCACAGATTGCGGGACGGGCTCCGAAGTACGGACCCTAGGTCTTTGCTGCAATGGAGACCCTCTCATTAACGGAGGGAAATTCAAATAATTTAGACAACAAATAAATCATTGTCTGCTAGTAAGTATTGCTATATTTTACTAACTTTTTTCCCGAGACTTCGCTCTCACCCGATTTTAATTATTTGCTTAATTCTATTGATATCTCGTATTCAAAATACGATTAACGAATTCAGAAGACGAATCAGGAATGAAATCCCGGTTGACTGCGCGCTCAATGTCGATCCATTAGTTAAGATTTTATCTTCGCAATTCTTAAAATAACTTAAATACACTATATATACGTAGTCATTTCTGTCAATTAATTGAATACTTTACTCCTTAATGGAGCCAGCGTGGCTCAGTGGATAAAGCATACGAAACACGATGGGGTGTGGAATTTTTCATCACACCTTAACGTCCAGACTGACTATCAGGCCTACTCAGCCATCTGTAAATGAGTACCAGGTCAATCCTGGGGTGAAAATGGCTGGAGCCAAATGCTGGCCACATTTCCTACTTGTGCCGAGACCTCGCAATGATTGAGTTTTACTATCCGTGAACCCCTTGAGCACACCTTAGGGCCCGTTGTGGGTCAATTTGACTCCTTAATGCTTCATTTATCAGTCGTAGCTAGCACTCAGTTTCACCTGCTAGAAGCTGTTCGACATCATCTTCCTTCTAATACTTATGAGATGAAAAAGAAACTATTATGCGCAGATCGCTTCCAAAAATAATTAAAATTTATATTATTTACTTCACATCACACGTGCCGTAGAAAGAAGAGTACCCGTACCGGAGACATTTCGAGGCAGCTCGACTGAAAAAAAAAAGATCACGCGACGTTCAGGCGACTCAAACGAAAAGATATGATTCATACATTTACTCAAAAAAATGTAAATGTGACGTTTTAGAACACGTACATGCAATAGGTTTTTTCGAATGGCACTTGGAAGTAGTAAATTAGTTCGGAATTTTCAGATGATTGGTGTTGCAACATGGAGCCATAACATACTCATTCTACATGTTTCGATGCGTGAGAGCAAAATGCGACAGAGTTTTTTACGTGTTCATCTGAAGATGAACCGGACGAGCGTTTCACATTTCATGCACTAATAGTGAGAAGAAAAGACCCCCCAGGGGACTTACATCTAGTAAGTACGCGTTTGGCAAACACGGGGCCCAGAGCTGAGTGTGGCATTGCTTCCATTTACTGTGTGAAAGGCTCCTTCCTTTCTCTTTTCTGACCTTTCTTGGTTACCTCTTGTTCTTTTCGATCCCGACGCTATTAAGGCTAGGGTATCTTTCATTTTCCTCATTTTTTTCATCCCTCTCATTTTTTGTTTTACCCATCAATTTTTGGCCCCCCTTATTCTTTGTCCCCCCTCATTTTTTGTCCCCCCCTCATTTGATGTTTTGATATTTGGTTTTGAGATATGGTTTGGTATCAGGAGGGTTTTAAGTGGGTATGGTTGAGTCATTCGGCGAGTCCCACACGCGGGGAGAGTCATGTTGGCTCTCCCTAGTGCTTAACTGCATTTTCCCTACCTGTACAAGTTTTTAGGGTTCCAATGACCTTTGATGTCGACATGATGCCCTACAAAAGAGAGAGAGAGAGAGAAGAAAGGAAAATATCAACCTGTAGCTGAAGAACTTACCGTATTTATCGACTAAATTAGGTGAGAATTGTTCGAGCCTATTGCCTGCTCTTGAAAAACTGCAAGTTCAAGGAGATACTTCAGCTACAAAATCGCTATTTGAAAACAGTGCAGATGCCTGCATTATTGGGAACAGCAACAATTGTACGCGAGGTCTTGTCCCTTGAAAAGATCTGTCTTTTAAATTTGTTGTCCTACAAATCTTTCCTCTTCAGCAGTCAATCCTGTCGTGGATTGTCTAATAATCCCTACTGCTTTGTGTTTTTAAAATAATTAGAAAAACATTTAATAATAGTGATGATGATGATAATAATAATAATAATAATAATGATGATGATGATGATGTTATACTTGTCACTTCCACAAATTGATTTCATGTTACTTTTACAATTTTCATTTATTTATCACTCTGTATTTATATATCATTCTGTACAAAAGAGAAATTTTAATTTTCTGCAATTAACCGTAAAACGTTCAGCTCCCGAGTACAACCTAATGATACGTTGGAAGAGACTCGGATGTATATTTTAAATGAACTTTAGGACAGAAATATTTGCAAGATTATTTTTTAAAAGATTATGGAAGTAACCTTAAATTAACATTGTATGGAATCTCGGCGAATATTGCAATTTCTTTTTTTTCTTTTCCTGGGTATTCAGTGAGTGCATTTTGCCTTTCTTGCTGGCAAACTTCCTTCTACATTCAAGATTTTTGTATTGTATATCATGTGTGGTTTATTTCACAATTCTTTTAACCGTTGAATATGACAAACATTTCGCTATATATTAATGGGAATACAGGAACAGTATTATTTACAATAAAAATTAAAAACCTGACGTGAAGTCTGTCGCGGGGATTCAGCTATTATAAGATAAAAATTAAATTATTACTGACAGGTATTGCATGTTCTGGAAAGTGAATTCGTGCTCCATATAATTGTAAAACACAAACTTAAAAATTGACCAAGTTCATGGTGTAGTACAAAAGCTGATATTTATTATAATAAAATAACAAGAAGATAATCCTATTCTGTGCATCGAGCCACAAACCATTGTAATATAGATATCTTACATAGAACGTATGTTTCAAGTTTAATATCGCATCTATGGTTAAAAGATGGCCTCCACATACCTGGACATGAAAATGGATAGTAGAGTGTTCGCATTTGGAATGTCTACTGCACGAAGGAACCTTCTGCTGACGATGCTTCTTGCAACACTTCGCGGCCAAGGTTATTAATGGAGTGTCAGGATGAGTAAATTTCGACCTTACTAAGCTTCTTATAAAGTAATTTCTTCTACCATCGACACGTTCACTGAATTAAGAGAAAAAAATCTTTGGTAGATTTCAAATCAATTTTAATCTTAAAATTTGTGCCCCTCTCCGACCCGGTGGGACCTGGAAAATTTGTAGCTTTTCACATGAATGTCCCAGTTCACATAGCTGTGACTACTGAAAAACGAACCCTCCTTCCTCTATCCACCTCCTCCTCGTATTAATAACTCTAACTTTTACCAACAACTCCTACTAACCACTCCACGGGGGCCAAACCCAGCTAAGTGGCCCACAGACTAACAATAACCTACCACCCAACTCCTACCTCATATCGCTCGATGTAGATAAGCTTCAATAGCACGCTACATTTCCCATTTACAAATACTACCATGTAAAAAATAAAATTAAAAACGCAATGTTTCGTCAAAAACTTTATGCCTTCATCAGATGTTTCTCAACAGCGTCATGGCATTTATTTGGATACATGTAATTAGTTCCATATCATCGGCAATTTATCATGTTTTCCACGGAAGCTATGAATATCTTTTCCTATTCCACAGATATGGCTTTGGATTTAGCTGCCAAATTCATCTATGACTTTTACTTCCGACGACACTCATCTCTACGAATAGTGTTCGATTTAAAAGGGGAGGAAGTCAGGGAATTTCCCCCCTTCTGATTTTTCAAAAGCTTAAAAAGTTACTCCCCCTCTCTACATTTTCTTGAATCCAAACACTGTCCACGAATGTTTCCCGTTTGTTTGAAAAATCCATCTGGTCTCGTAGTTTCGTTTAAATTATTCTTCTGCCATTTTAATATTCACTAAATTAAGAAGATTTTGAACTCATGCCATACATCCATAAAAATGAATTTATATTTCTAAAAATTACCTAATGAAGTCACAAAACCTTAAGACGAAACGTTGTATTTATAAGATCAGAAGATAATAAATAAAAAACCTTTTTAAAAAATAAACTTTTATTACAACGATGTAGTAAAACGAGTAGGAATAATTAAGGTTTGTATGAATGTAATGCAATGTCAAATGCTAATACATCCGTACATACTTCACATTAGTGGATCCTAATAAAATACACGTACTTACTATCTTTATCGTCTATCTTAATGATTTAATATTTTATGTAGAATTATTTGTTTTCAAAAAGCTTGTCGCGAACATCATAATGTTACATTGTCAGAGGGTGATATGTGAGCAAAATTTCAGTTCAATCGGTTGAGGGGAACTGGTTTAAAATTCAGTTGCTTGATTTGGCTCAAACATACGAAGTAACAAGTTGTGTTCAATAAATTTTGTAAAAGCAATTTAAATCCACAAAGAAAAGGTCGTATTTCTTAATTTAGTTAATTTACTGAGATTTCACTGATCCGGAAAAAGCAACGTTGCAATTTCTCTTAACGACTAATTTAGTGACCCGCTTTATAGGGTCCTTCAAGTTTTGTATCTCGATGGAGGTATGATTCATTATTCCGGAGTATTCTTTCTGCATTATACATGAACATAGAATTTTTACATGTCCATGGAATACGTCACGGATAATAAGAAATCCACACCAGTTACCTACCTCAGATCGAAACTAATTTGATGAGCCTTTACTCTGTACGAAAGCACCAAAGTTGCAGTTGATTTTGAACCATACCTCCCTTACAGAAATCACACCACATTCCTTTCTAAATACGTTGACTTAGCATTATTTACAAGTGATACAACCCGGGTTTTCAAAGATAATTCTGCTATGGTTATAGAGCGCGAAAAATTGTTCTTACGTAAGTACTTATTGTTCTTACATCGTTCAATACAAAATTACTCTTCGCTTGAATGAAATCAGAACAAAATTACATATGATTTCTATACAAATGCTCGAAACAAGTAAGAAAATTGTATATCATTCATGAATCTTTATTATATTTTTTTTCTTATTAAAAAATTGAGTGGTTTAAAACATACTGAATGACATTCATGTATATTTGATATTGTGATATATAATGTAATCACGACTTCCGCATTTATATCCAGTTAAAAAAGTGAAATTTACTTATTTGTATAAATATTAACACACAACATTGCCAAATATTACAATGGTTCATATTCATCAGCTCCTTTGAAATTGCAAGATTCTCAGAACACACGTTAAACATGAGTTAGTTTGGAAAAGAAACTCTTGTTTAAGGAGACATGTACATGCAAATCCCTCTCTCCTTACAACTTCCTCTTGAAATACTCCATCGATTTCTTCTTCTCATTGATTGTGTGTGGAATGTAGCATAGCAATGTAGACACATGAGTCGATAAATCGGCCTTACCCTCTCATTTCACAACAAACATGTTTTTCTTTCGAATAGATGTTTATACACTCTTTGAACGTGGTGCGATACAATCGCTATCGAACCTGTATTCCACTCCAGTCACCAACTACTATTTTTATTCACCATTTGATAATATTGTTACTTTTTTGTGCTCAGCTTTTTTATTTTTGACAGAATGCAGGATACTATTTTTGTTCATGAAATGCGTCGTTTTGATCGATGATTAATTAAACTTTTAAAAAGTCGAATCTAATTGCTCTCCACTTTCTTGACGCAGCACTTTACTAATTTCCTATGGTTTGAAAAATCTTTTATTTTTCAGAACCCGCGAAAGTTTCATTTTAAATGCTAGTCACGCCAACTCTATTGTCAAACAAATGTAGCAGAGGCATCTGTGGTTGTTGGTACCACTGCACCGTCATTCATCTTGTCAGTATTGCTTGTCTGAGATTCAAGTAATAATACATATGATGATCGTTTTTACCACTATCGTCACACGGATAGAACACAGTACATGGCGCGAATGTTGGCATCTCTGCACTCACGGTTCGTAGGTCGCGAAAACGATGAGTTGCGCGAATCCAAACAAGGCCTGCCACACTAGGGGAATCACACAAAACATTGCCGTGTATAATACCGGAACGACGATCACGTACATGGTGACGAACGGGGCCATGGCTACATCGCGCCCTCCGGTTCCTCGGGCATCGATTGAGGACACTTCCTCGCTTCGACCCTGGCAGAGACACACTGCACGAGGAACAAAGGAAGGACTGCGTCCAAAAGGACTAACGCACGTGCGATAGTTTGAGGCGCGCGCCCGTGCCAGACGCGTCGGAAAATTGGCATCGAATAATGACATCTTTTATGCGCTTTACCATCAGTTCCAACTATACCATCAATTTTTAATGAAATGTTATTTTCAATGTAGAGGTTCCATATTTTTACTCTAGGAAAGAAATAAAGATTTATACCCCTCTATGGAAACTATCTCGAAATGATAGTATCGTGTGTCTAAATGGATTGTTTACAGGCGTTGTAATAAATTTATTTGTGTTGCTACCGTATGAAAGTCCAGTTACCGTTTGAACTTATGATTATTACCTTTATATGTTTATGAATGTCTATATTCATATATTCATATCAATGTTTTATTTAAGTCAATCATTTTAGATCCCTTTGAAGAATGTTCTTTTGAAATGGCCTGTATTATACTCATTTGAACTATGAGGTGTGGCAATATAAGAACACGTTCCTTAGAGTATTTGAGAAGTATTGTAGACACGATTAATTTCAGGTTGTAGAATAGTTTTTAGAATATGTTTTCTTTTTTCGTGACGAAGAATGAAAATTAATATTTTTGGATTATCATTTTAGCATTTAGAAAAGTATCTCTGATGTTAAAGGTTTTGATAAATATCTCTAATTTTTCTTTAGCAAACATCACTTTAACATTGTATTATTCTTCCGCGTATTGTATTATTGTTCCCACAAGTATTAACTACTTACTACATTAAAGTCCACTTACTACATTATTGAATTAGCTAATTGAACGAGAGTATGTATTAGACTTAGTAAATAAAACAAGAAGTGAAAAATATATCGCATGATAAAACAAGCAAGTCAATATTTATAAATATTTCAGCGTTTTCATAGAATTTCTCTTAGATGCGGAAGTTCTGTTCACCTTATATTATAGCACAATTTTTATAATAATGTATCTTGAAAGAACGACAGGAATTGTAATGTATTTTTTAAAGGATGAAAGGAAAGTGAAAATGTCCAAAACGAAGCGAATAATAACAAAACAGTAGTACTTTATTCATGCTCTTTATGATTTCAACACTTCTTACAAGATGTTGGGTGGACAAGGACAGTTGTTGAAATCAGATCGAGTTGTTTTGCTTCCGTTGTTGCGGCGTGGATGGCATTCGCCACACTGTGTCCAGAGCGCTCCAGTTCGAAGCGCTCGCTATTGCGCATGCGCGCTAAAGAACCCAACCGCGCGCTGCCGAGAGACAGTTGAGAATCGAAACATTTGAAGAGAAGAAACAGAAACGAAGCGATGCCGTTGTGCCGATGCAGGGCGCGCGCGCGGACAGGTGTGCTGTGCGGGGAGGCGACGGCGATGACGATGACGATGACGGTGGTGGTGGTGAGAGGCCGCGAGCCAAAAACTCCCGCTGGGGAGCGTGGGCGAGTGACGACGCTTAAGCAGCCTCGCCCTCGGCGCCCTCCTCCTCGGCGCTGGCAGTCAGCATCTGGATGAGCTTAGCGGTGTTGATCATGCCCTTATCGTCGATTTCCATCTGCTCGTAGGCATCATCCACCTCCTCGGCGGAGAACTTGTCGCCAAAGGTCATGAGAGCGGTTCGCAGCCTGGTGGCAAAGAGATCACGGAATCAAGATGGCGGACATGCCACGAAATGGTGGCGGTCACGAACAACAATGGGAAAACGGAAATTTTTGTTTTTTGTACTAAAATAATAATTAATTTAATTAAAACTTCCGGAGATATTTACCGGAAATGTAATGAAATACTTGAATTTCAAAAATATTTTCATATTTTCGAACACAAGGTCAATCAAGAAGTACGTCGATTAAGAAATAAATATAATATATAAAATCGATCAAAATTACTGTATGAGGATTTGCTGCAGAGTTTTGGATCGGAATAGCTAATAAATTTAATTTTAAAATATTGTCTTCTCAATTTGAAGAGCTTGCCTCAAATCAGCCTATCTTTCAAATCTCTTTATTTGCTTTTAAAATATTATTGTTGTCCGAATCAGTATAACGACAACGAATTAATTCACATAGTGGAATTATTAAATTTCCAATGGCGAGATAGAATTAATTCGAGACACTCGATCAGCAAGTGGTATGCAATCTTAGTTGTTCTATTTCTAATTCAACCGACGCATCCCACTTGCCAATGAACCCCTCACTCTGTTGCAATGTTGCCAACAAGCCACTGGTGATAATCTAATTTTATCTTTTTGAATTATCCTCGTCTCAGTTACATTGCCTGTGAATTGAGAAGTTGTGTCCCCATTTCTGGCGGCAGAATTTCTCATTCAAATCATCCAATCAATCTCTCAATTCAGAATATTGATGAAATCATTGAAACTGTTATGATCAATTATATAAAATGCCAATAAATAACAAAAATATGGGATGTAGTCAATAGGAACGTTTCTCAGCTCAGAATCAGTTAATGGTATATTAGTTTACATGTATTAGTTCAAAACAACTGAAGAATCATCATTCTGAGAATGCGCCCTTGTTATGATAGTAAAATAAAATAATTATTGCAATGACAGCAAAATGAAAATAATCATAAAATTAGAAAAGCTGGAAATGAGCAGTAACAGAGTTAATAAAGTAAATGCAAAAATGGGATTCGAGTTATGAACATCTAGATGCAGAGGGTGACACCCGAAGAACAAACCTCATAGAAGAGCTCGCCTCAAATCAGAAACCGTGAATGGCTAGCGAATTGCTTCATCACGTGAATTTCAAAACCACTGTAGTCTCATCATTCTGAGGGTTAGCTCTGTGATTGCCTTATCATAGAGATTTCTTTAATCCGATAATAATCTAATTAAAATTTACTGTCGTGGCATTCGTCAATATACAAATCATGTTCACGGTACTGTAGTTTACGTGGACTCCACGTGGGCATGAGCAGTTTGTAACTGCCTTTTTGACAATAAAGTTTATTTATTTTCTATTTACGATGCTAAAACTTATTAACTTTAGTAATTTGAATATTTCACGGAATAAGGTATTCAAATGAGAAATTTTCTCTTGCAAACATTAAATGAAAATTATAATACGAGTGAGAAATATTGAAAACACATTCTCTAAATATTAATGTAACTACATTCTTCGCTTTTTGTTTGCTCAATAGTAGTTACTCGCCAGCCTTTTTTATTTCTATTAAATAAAGGAGTTCCCTAAATTTGGTTCTTATGAAATAAACGTGCACTTGAAATTGTTTAAAAGCATTTTGAATGTTTAAATACTAATTCTAACTCTCGCATTTCCTTTGTGCGATGAATTGGGAATGGAAGAGAGCGTGTGTAAGTAAGGAGGGGGAGCGAAAAAGCTCATTCACTGAAGTTGTTAGCAGTGAAAATGACCACAGATCAGGTTATGGTTCTGTAACATCATGGGATGATTTCAAAACAACTCAAACTCATCATTCTGAGGTTTTGCTTCTTCGCCTCTCACTATTGACGACGTGAGAAAACTTCCAGGTATGGAACAGTCATACATTCCTCTTGAAAATATTCATTCTAATCCCTCTTTACTCAGGAATTTCTGCACATTAACTAGCATAGGTCAAATATATTTTATTGGACCCATAATGAAAGGTGCGCAAGGGAAAGTAGGTAACACTCTCTAGTCCCATCATTCGAGTATAATCTTTCGGAAAAAATATTTTGCAAAGTATAAGAAATATGGAATGTACTTAACAGTCAACATAGTTCTCGTATTTACTTGGTTACCTTCTCGTTCGAATGACATATTGATCTTGAATGTTGACAACGCACGAGATAGCTATCGAAATCAATGCGGAATACCAAAGGCGTTCCACAGGGATCAATACTAAGACAGATTTTTTCATGCATATCTTCCGTTATGCATTTCCTTATTTCGCGTTTTTTAGGACAACATGAACTTCACCCAACTGGATCAACGAGATTTTTAGGAGATTGAACCATACAAGGAAGTTTTTTCGCGAGACAATTATGAAAAATAAGTTTCTAATTTTCAGTTCTCACTTGTCGCTGTCGATCTTGCCGTCATCATCGAATGTTTTGAAAGCCTTGATGACAACGTCGTCATCATCGGAACCTGGAACAATTGAAATAATTTGTTTAATACATAATACAATTGAATCTATCTGCAGTGTCTGTTTTTGTAGGTATTAAATTAACTAAAATTATTATTTATAATAGTTGAAAAATTTATGTTAAAATCATATTCTAGTGAATTTATTTACTTGATAATATTTTGAAACACCAACCAATGTCGTGTGGCGCTTTCACCCAAGGTCTGAAATACGATAGTTGATGTCATAACTTTGAACGTAACGTCATCTAACCCTACTTGCTAATTATATCCTCCCATTTTAATACCAGAGATATTTTTCAACGAGTTCAATTTCTTTCAAGTAAATCTGTTTATGTTCATCGTTTGCGCAGGAGAAATTTAGAAATCCAACTTGTTTTGCGAATCATATCACGATAATATATATGTTGTACATGAAAAATGCGTAAGGATACGTATGATGCTATGAGCCCTCGTCATGATAGAGATGACGATTTATTAGTGTAAAAAATGCAAGAATGGACTTCGTCATCGAATTGAAAGGTAAAAATAAAGCTTTGCGATTTGAATGTAGTGCGAAAATTGAGATTTATTTTAGTATTTCAAAATTTATTTTGCAGTAAAAATGTCTTATTATATTCAAATTGAACTCAAATAAGAATTTAAGTCTCCCCTCCCGGTTTTCTTGTTACTTAAAAACTCCGGGTTTAATTCCCGGCGGGGTCAGAAGAAATTTCTAGCTTTTCACTTCAATGCTGTGACTTTTGAAAAGCGAATCCTCCTTCTTCAAACCACCTCTCCTGATATCTCCTAGACTTCTTCTAGTATTTTCTAGACTACTCCTAGTATCACTAACTCTTACCATTACTAACCACTCCCACCAACACCTGCATGTGGGTTTTTGGTAAACCCAACTAATCGACCCACCTACCAACAATAGTCTACCACCCAACTCCTACCTCCTATCGCTCCATGTAGATGAGCTTCAATAACACGTTACATTTCCCATTTACAAATACTATGATAAAAAATAAGAATGTAATCATATTATAATTGGAAGTTAATACTTGTTCCAAGTTTTTATTGTGTTGTGCAAATTCTTTGATATTTCGTACGTCATTAGGGATAAGTTTAAAGAGGAATGATAAATGTGAAGAAGTCGTGTATCGTGTGAAGGAAGCAGAAGCTAACGCACCTCCTGACATTCTGGCGGCGAAGAGGGTGAGCAGTTGAGTGAAGTTGATGGGACCGGGAGCCTCGTTCACCATCTCGTCCAACTCCTTGTCGGAGGCCAAGCGACCCAAGCTATCAAAGGTGGCGCGCAGGTCGTTCTTGCCAATGATGCCATCCTTGTCATGGTCCATGAGTTGGAAGGCCTACGACACAAATAAAACGATTACAATCAGCATCATCAAAGCTTCTGGAGAACATATATATATATATATATATATAGTAGCGTCAAGAATCATTTATTCCTTTATTTGACTTTCATGGATTAATAAATAAAGTTCTATAAGAACAAATGAAAAGCAGAATTTAATGTTTTAATACGTTTAGTCAATGACAGACCAAGAATTTTACTTCTTTTTTTTGGAGGGAGTCTTAGATCTCGAGAGGTCTAAGGGTATAAAAACTGAAAACAATATTATTCAAATTTGAAGCAAAATACAATTCTGAAAGAAGAAATTTTTAGAACCTAATGAAAATAATAGATATAGTTGAAAATAAAATTTATTTTTGAACGAAATTCAAGAAGAAATTTTTTTAAATTTTCAATTCACCAGCACCCCCGCTTAATCCACACTTGAAACGTAAGCAAGATATTTGAACCTCTCCCAAATACCACGGAACAAAGCTTACTAACTCGGTTTATTTGTTAGAAAATTTTTGAGTAGTCTTTCTTTACTTTTTTCTGACTGTTTTTGTACAAAAAGTTTAATGTTCACGAGTGTTCTCTTGGAGTTGAAGAGTTTTCGAGGTGTGGATTTAGTAATGTCTTTGAGATGTAATTGTTTCTTTGTGAACTCACCTCCTTGAACTCAGCGACCTGAGTCTGAGAGAACATGGAGAAGACATTGCTGCCAGTGCGCTTGGCAGCCTTCTTGGAGCCGCGGGAGCTGTCGCGCTTGGTGTCAGCCGCGGGGGCGGGGGCGGGCTCGGGGGCCGCCTCCTCCTTCGCGGACTTCTTCTTCTTCTTCTTTTCCTTGTCCGCCTGCGAAAACAACAGACGATATCACATCCGTGAGGAGATGTCGTGTTGTAAGAAAGCGCACGTGTAATACGTCAGGCGAATTTTCAACAAAGGAACGAATACGACTCTCCGCGTTACACTTCGTCGTGTACTCTTTACATTATCTTTGAAATAAGAGAAATATCAAATATTATATATTTAAATTTCGATTATGATCAATATTTTTTTCTGTACGTCGTAAAATTCCTCATTATTCCAACACGTCAATATTGCAGTCTTTTAATTATGATCTTCTAAAGGACTTGTAATAATTGAAAATATTACAGAAATATATTTGATTCGGAAGACGACAAAAAAAATTCGTGGGAAATAAATGCGAGTGTTTCGCATTTTTTAATGCTTTTCATGTCTTTGATTTTAGGTTTCTGTCAGCATTGTTATACATTTCTACTTCTAGTAAAATATTTTTTCTCTGATAGCTATCACAGTTACTATTTCAAAAAGTATAAATACCAATATATTGTGTTTTTACCAATATATTTGAACGGAATGTAGTTTTAACAAGTAGAACAATGACTATTTACATAATACGTCCAGAAGTAAAAAACAGATCGGAAGATGGGCACGTGGTAATTTTTACTACTTATACCGGATTAGCAATAGCACGGTAAAGACATATTAACAAAATTAACAATTTCAGTTACAGAAATAAGTGACGTATTACGTGAACACACTAATAGTTATTAGCATATATATTTTTCAGCATGCGGTACCACAGTCAAATGACTGAGTCATCTGGTTTCAAACCCAGCTACATCAATATTTTCTTGTTCCAAAGAAGCACGAAAAACTGAATTTAAATTTTCTGAAAATTATGAAATTAAAATATTGTCTTTGTTGGTACTAAAATTATTATTAGCCAAATAAGATCACAGTATAAGAATATCGGGTTTGTTATTTCAATTAGAAATAATGGAAAATAATTATGCTAACTCATAATAGCAAAAAAAAAGTGATGTAGCTGTAATTGAAACAAGATGACTCAATTATGAGGAGAGTAAAAAGGCATTAGAGGAAGAAGGTTCTTCAGGGACTGACATAAACAATGATACGATGTGAATTTTTAAAGATAAGAATTTTTCCAAAAGTTGATGATTTTAAATGTGTGTCATATATTTAGGTTTGTTTGTGAAATGACTCACTTAAAACTTGATTAGCAATGAGTTGAATATCTGTAACAATCTTTAATAGTCAGTTGGAGCCCGGTAATTGTTTGTATCGTGTACATATGGATGTGAACGCACTCTGAAAACTCGCTGAGATTCTTATATTCGATGTGCGTGGAAACAATATTCAATTAAAACACCCCCACGAAATTCGAACCCAGAGACGTCAAGAAAGTCTTTATCTTCAATTAACTTAACCAACAAATGGTCATTGAGTATTTGCTATATCAAAATAATAAACAAGTTATTACTGCAAAATTCACAACTTCTCATATGAAGTTGATTTGCTTCGTCAATTTGATGGGAGCTATCAAAACACTATCTTTCAGGAGAATAATATTCCTTGTTATTTGGTTTGGAAGAAACTTTTGAAAACTTTTTTCTGTCAGTTCTTGGATTGTTTTACTAAGAATTTTTGATACTTCAGTGCGTATTATTTTTAAAGAAATAATTTTGGTTTGTACTTCATTTTATACGAGTATCGTAAACAAATTCATTTTTATGTGCACGTTACGCCACAGCAAGGATGTTGCAAGATTTAGGAAAAAATATTATATCCAAATCGAAGGTTCGAATAACTCAGATCGTGAGAGGTGTTATAAGAATAACTCATCATGTCGCATAAAAAATTATTTTACTTAAAAAATCTTTATTATAACATTAATAGATATTTCATTCTTCTCATTATTACTTGCCCTTATAAAAAGCATGTTTCTCAAATAATTCCTGTATGGAATCGTTGACTAATTAAGAAGGTATACGAAATACAACAAATTCCAGTAAATTCTACTTTCAGCGGGTTTCTAATTTGTAAATGGGAGTATATCGAATTGCTAAATTCTCAAGTTAACTCTGTCCGTGAACAGCTTCTAATTCGAAACCACGTGAAACACCTACGCCCCTTGACGGAGGTCAGGTGAAGCGCCTATAATTAACATTATTTCACAGTGCAAAATCCAGAGATAGTTCGCACCTCTCTGATTGGTCACCGCTCACCCCACCTTTCCTCTCCACCGCTCTTTCCCCCCTCCCTACTACCTCCAATCTGCGAATAGCTACGTTCGCTTTTACCTAACGCATCCCCCGCTGTGGAAAAAAACACGCAAGGGGATAACATTGAAATTTGCCAGCAAAGCATCTTCAGAGGACCTCCGACTAAGGGAGCGTGTAACGTGAGCGTAAAGAGCCAAAATAGCCGCTCCGAGAATAACCGCTTCGGTGGTGCAGACGCTGTCCGCCGCTTTTAGCATTGGCTGCCGGGCCCGGGGCTCAACGCATGTGCTGCTACCCAGCGGATTGCTACTTAACCTTGCTCTTTACGAGTGATGAGAGTGTATGAGCTCCACCAAGGTAAAGGAGGAATGAGAGTATAGAAGTATATTTGATTTTATATTTCACAGTTCAAAAAATAACGAAGAAATAATTGTTCCCTTCTAAGTTAAAGGACAAAACTATGATTCGTAATAAAGTGAAATAAGCAATATAGTTTTCTATGAAGGACAAGAAAATGGAATCACGAGAAGGGATGTGTAATGACAAGACATCGTGCATGCAAAGGATACTCATTCTACAAGTATGAAATAGTAAAAAGAAATCTAAGGGACAATGCATTTAACAGCGTTATATTTCGTTGACGTAAAAGGATAGGTATTTCCTACGGTAAATGTTGTCCGAAAATAATATATTGAAAACAAGTTTATTAATAATAAATTTAATAACTTAAAGAAAATCATTCTTAAAAATAACAGGAATTGTTTTTTGTGGATCGGCGACTATGAGTGAAGGAATATTTTGAAAGCGTGATGATTCATTCAAGGAGTCATAATGTCATTTACTCTTTGCTTCATTGACGCTGTGTATCTACTAAATTAGATTTCATGTAACATGTAAAATTCTCCGTTTTAAATTTATGAGGGGAATAAGACCTTTCTAGTCACAAGAAATTAGAAAATGAGATGCAACGTCACTCAGATATGGCAACCATGTTACTTTCTGGCAGCACAGAACTTACTCTTGTCCCCTAATTTGAAACTTTGTGGTCTAGTTCAATCAGGCCCCGAAAACAGTTAACAGTTCTTTGACTTACATTAAGCAAAATTTACAATCATTAAATTAAAAATTAAAAATTGCCAGTGAGAGTAACATATGAATTGAAAGTAATAGTTTAAATTTTGAGTCTTTTCACGCATTTTCTATAGAAATATTGCGAAATATTGTTTTTTATATTCAACCTTATGGAAATTTTTGTGTTCGCCTTTGAATATATTTCAATGTGTTTAGTGTTGATATTTCTTTTCAAATTGCGAATGAAGTGATTGTTCTTTACAAATAAATATTATGCACAGTCAGCTCAGAGAGTGAATAATTGTCTATTTTGTGTAGTATGTGTATTCGCGTGTAATGTAACACAATACATGAATTGAAATTGTTGGTAACAATCTGGGATGATAGCGCACTTGAAGATTTTTATTTGTTTTAGAATTGTAGAAAATGAGAATTGATTTTCTTGGATTATTTTGCTATAATACAATGCTTATTGTGTTCAATTATTGTGCTAAGAAATTTTAATTGTATTTTATTTTAGATTAAAAACTTGAAAATCCATTTGTTCAAGAACAACCTAAAGTTATATTTATGATAAAAATCTTGTCACAGTGATGTAGAAGACCGTTTTTTTTCTAACTCTCTTGTTTAGCATACAATTGTCATACGAGCTACTTCATAGAGGGTTCTAAAAATACGATTTTGTAGTGTCATTTTGAACAGTTAATCCTTTATTGTGAAAGAATTGCTCAATTTTTATTTTATTTTGGAATTTCCTTCAAAATAACAAAAACAAAATTGTCGTTGTAGTTCATTCTAAGCAACTTATTTCACACCTACAGACTGATGTAAATGTAAATTGATGAGGGTATAGTATGTTAGTGATACAACCAAACAAAAATATTTTCGTGATTTTTCTAATTTTGTAAATTTATATTATTCATTTTAATGGTACATTTTTTCCGCAAACTTCATCTTCAGTTTCTTCACATAAAGGTAAACAAATCGAGAAAATTATTTTACTGCGGATATGACGTATGTTTTAACGAAAAAACAACAACAACAAACAAACCAACAAAGGAGAATAGCGACTGAATAACGAAACAACATATTCTACAGTAATTTTAGTAGCTGAAAAAATACGTGGATTCAAATTTCACATGTTTTTTCCTGAGTCTATCAAAAGAACAAAAAAATATTACGCCGGGAGCGAAATAAGCAATTTATGTTCAACGGCATCAGTAGGCGGAAATTATTAATTGGGTACGTATTATATCACAATCGTTGCGTTCCAAAAAACGAATTTTTATATTGGCAAAATTACTGAATCTAAATTTACTATATTTGTTCTTAATTTTTATTAAGAATATAAAAAAGAAGAAATCTGATGATTGAAAATCTGTTAAATTTTATATCACTAGAACGACATACTTTCTAAATTTAAATCATTTAAAAATATTTTTGTGTTTACATCCTGTGAATATTAATTAAGATTACATACAAAATTTCAAAAGGAAAAATTTTGGTTAGTATTAAAAGTATATTCAATAATTTTTTAATGGTGGTTTATATATGATTTCTTTCCTTAACATATTTTTGATGTGTAACTACAATACATGCTTGAGGAACATTAGTGAAATAACTCTCAACATGCTGATAGGTAATTCTAAAGTTAAAAGTTACCCGTTTTATTATTAACATAAAGCAAAAGCTGGAGAGAGAGGGAGTAAACCCTCCTTGATTGGTCGAGGGGAAATCTAGAGTAGGCAGTGCTTCGCGGGTTGCGTCGAAGTTGGACTCGACTCCAGTGCCCCCTAGCGGAGAGTTAAGAAGTGTCCCGTGCTATTTTGGTAATCCAGGCGATGTAGACCACCAAGGACTTTTCTCCGCGTTTTGTGACCATGCGCTTCTAATTATACCAATGATGTAACAATTAGCATCCCGATCTTTAATACAAAGCTAAGTGAATGCCGAGAATTTTGTAAGTCTAACGAAATCGTCGTTTGTATTGTCTATGGAAAAATACATCCTACAATTTCCCGATGCCTTAGTAAAAATGGGATTACTTTAGTTTATGAGTATGAGTCGATATATCAGATTAATTCAATAATTTTGAATAAGAAAAATATCTCCACTTTTTCATTTTTGAGGTTTAAGACGAGATTTTTCTTTATCGTACGGACAATGATTTAATTAATGTACACTTGAGACCAACTGACTTTAAAATTACTGAAGTCATTGTAGTTTCTTGAATCCCAAAATGATTGACAGTATGTCACTTCCCCAATGATTCTACGAATCTGTTCTTTCGTGGATAGATACATCCGGATTGTTCTGAGAGTCGTGAAATTTTAAATGGACACTCCTCTGAATACTTTCGATTGTCATCCATGGCGATCATGGCACTCGCTCTAGGGAACCGCGAACTCTATCTCTCGCCTGTCACGTCCAGTAGATTGATAGCACCGTCTGCATGTCACTCGGAGTTTCCGCCCACTCGAAATCTCGTCCTGTCGGAAGTTCCACTCGAGGCACTCTCTCGCGAAGCACTCCCCGCCGGACAAAAGGAAGTCCCGGCACAATAGGCGTCGAACAAAGGGAAGAGTTCCACAAGGATCTCGCATCGCCGCGTTCGCATCGGCACCACAGTTCCACACAGCAGCGACCCAACGCACGGAACAATGTCTCAGCGGGACTTACCATTGTGTAAGATGAAGAAGAAAGACCTCCTACTTGCGGTGTTGTCTGTTGGAGAAGGCTGAGCCCACTGGGCGGGTCGGGTCGTTTAAGCTCGTCCGATAAGCGGGCCTCCCCCCCACTTACCCGGCATGCCCCGCGCCGAACAGAGGGCGTGCCTTGCCTTATTTAGCGCTGGCGATCAAAATAGGAGTCTCGGAGAGCAAAGGCTGGGTGGAATAATCGGAAACGAAGAGGAGGGGTCTTTGGGGAGGGGGCGTCGAGGACTTTTTGTTCGGGGGTCGCCGGCGGCGGCGCTGCGGCCGCGTCGCGGCGCTCGGCGTCGCTACCGTCGGAGTAGGGGGAGGGCCGAGGACGAGGACAGCGGAGGGGAAGCGTGCGAAGTTGTATTAGGCGCCGATGGCACAAACACGACAGGCGGGGTTTCCGAGGTAGGGGGTGGGTTTTGCGTGTGAGAATAGACGCTGGGGAGAAGGTCGCGGGGGTGGAAATCAAAGAAGGATAGATGCATTCTCGACAGGAGGAGGGAAAAAAGTTACTTTCAATGATCCAATGATTTGAGGTTGGGATTGGGCAGTTGCGTGCGGTGCCACGATCGCCCACTGGCGATGTTCTTCTGTCACAGACATCCGCCATATTCTCTTCGGGTGTCAAACGTTGATTGTAACGAATAATCTGTTGTTCATGGGTTGCATCAAGGTGCAGATCATTATTCTGATCATTGAAATGTGCAATGAAATATTTTATAAAAGTTGATTGTGTAAATATGACGCATTTTGGACGAGACTAGTAAAAACATACATCTGACTGAAGTATATTACTGAAAAAGTGCGTGCATCTTAGTATTAAAAGTCACTTTCACTGTGAGTAAATTGCAGCTAGCATACGAGTTTGATGATGTTATTTGCCATTTCTTCACACTAGTTGAGTTATTCGAGTACTTAGTATCATAACTTTTTCTTCATTTATCTCGTTTGTGTATTTTTATCTCTGATTCCTTGCGAAATGTTGAACTAAGGAAATTATTTCGACGAAAACCACTTCAGGAAGGGTGTCTTTCATATTTGTTATAAATGTTAATGCCGTGTTTTGCAGTTAGTCTTTATTTATTTAATGAAATTCAGATGCGTGATACAGATTTGAAAGAAAAATCGTGAAATATGTAACATGGAGTTAAACAAAGAGAATTCGAACCATTGATCATGAGAAGGTTTTGTTGTTTTAAATGTTCTATGATACTCGTAGACATACAAGTGCTATTTCTACAAACGTACGATTCAAGGATTAACAAGTGATTGGTATATTGTACATCAAAAAATCATTCCAATTCTTATAAATCGTCTCTCAATGTCACAACTTCTTAAGTAACAGCCCTTTACCACTTTTACACGACGTGCATATAAATACGAGTAAATGGAAACACGCTGGTTCTATAATTTCTAATAACAAGTGACTCAGAAACATTACTTTAACTGAATACAATCGTTCATAAAATATATATTTATTTGCTACATACTAAAATTGCGGGTTGGTGTGCTTTATAAATATATTGTCAAATTTCAATGGTGTCAATAGAATATCAGTCCCCTTTATTCGATTCTTACTTTTATTGGACCAGACTTAACGACTTGATTGTTATTTCTTTCAAAAAATATTCTTTTCTCCCATTGACATTCTAAATAAACGTGCCGGGGAAAAATGGAGCCTGTGGAAATTTTAGTGCTCAGTACAGGATCCTGCATTCAATAAGTAAATCTGTCAGTTGAGGACAATCATTTTGTTTTTTCTATGAAGTATATTTTTCCTTATTGAAAGAATAGTATTTCTTTTACTGTTCCACGCTGTTTCAACGAATATAATTCATCTTACGGTCTCATTGTTTTACGGTGTGAGCTACTGAGGTGCAGACTGTAAACTTAATTAATATTGTTTGTAATTAAGGCAGTTCTTTTTTATGTATACACTCTGAGAGAATAAAGTCTATGGTTTGTTCTATGGTTTGCGGGATGAATTAGGATGAAGTTAGAACTTCGAGTGTTCGCATAAATATTTACGTTCATTTCTAAGTGTTATTTTATTCCAACATTAAGTTAAAATACTAAATAAATTGATACACCGCCAAGGGGACGTCTCTTATGCCTTCACTGGCCACTAGAAGGGGGTAACCAATTAATATTTCAAGAAGTTGTTCGAGGACTTGAGTGGTGGATCAACAATATTCCCTTTTAGCGAAGAAAATAGAAGTTTCAATATCGAAAAAGGACTGCCACATCATTTCATAAGCGTGTGTCAGATTATTTGAAGTTAAAATCCATGTCAAATTAAAGCATGAGGGACAATAAACTATTTTACTCTCAGAAACAAGCAAGGAACCATCCCATCCATAAAATCAGTAGGTAAAAAAAAAAGGATCGAGATGGGGTCAGAGAGATAATATGACTATAACCAATATATAGAGATTACGTACTGTGTATTTAAAAAATATTTATACTTTAATGAGTGACACAAATTAACGCCATTATTATTAATCTACATTTGTCAAACGTGCTTACATTTGAGCGATAAAAAGTAACTGAATTTTAATATGGAACGATTGAACATCATTATGCACACTATCGTCTCACGAAATATATAGATGAAATTGTATAATTAAAACTGCTATATTTGAAAAAAAAATAAATAGTAAAATCGTATTTTCCTTAACAAGATCCGTATTTTCATGGCTGCGGAGAGGAAGAGATTTAATCAAGTGTTCAATTTAATCAGGTTATTATTATTATTATTATTATTATTATTATTATTATTTGGAAATGAAATTCCTAAATGACAAGGTTAATTTTGGCAAAAAAGAGACATTTAGCTTTAATAACATTAGAGAAGATATTTATTAAGTCTTTGATTTATTTTAGATCAATTAAGCGCTATTCATGATTGCATCTTTATTTCGTCGCTGTGTCCGTGCGTGTCTTTCATATTGGCGATGTCTCCTCGTAGGCCCGATCAATTTGACATCTGCTATATAAGTATATTGATTTATCCTTAAAATAGCCCTGCCTTCACGATTTTATTCATTTTTATGTTAGTAATCTAAAAAATACTATTTCTAATTTGTAAAGAATGTAACAGGCAAATTGCAGAATAACTACATTTTGTTTTGGACATGACATACATTCTCGTATTTAGCTGAGTAGATTTAGATCGGAGCTTTGAACAAGTGTTAATCCTGATATATATGCCAGGTTCACTATTTTCTGTTTAAAACATTGACACAAAAATATGAGTGCGCGTTTTAAGATCGCGAGTTTGAAAAGTGATCAAAGAGTTTTGCCGTTACAAATTCTGTTACACCTTTAATTTCTCAAAACAGTATCAACAAATTTTTGTTGTTGTATATTTACAACATCTTTCTTTGATCGTAAGGGTAAAAGAGGTTCAAGTATTCCAATATGGGCTCACGGAGGGTAGCCATTGAAACAGTTTGAGCTGTTCTCGAGAAAATATCCGGCAATATACGAACAATTATTGCTCGCATAATAGTATACAACAATTTGTGTTTAAATCTAGTAACAAAATTTGTTGGATACCAATACTACACTTCCTTGTGTACTCGTAACTACATTCAATGAAGTTATGAAAGCAAGGAACTGTGACTGTAATCGCTAGTGGAAGGTGACAGCTGCCACCAGTTTAACCTCCAACGTGTGATCCTCGTCTTCGCGCCGTTAAATGTGTCATGCTCTGTCGCCCCGATTGGCAGAGACACATGGGCAGCAAGATGAGAGTAATTAAATGCCAAATTAAGTATTCGTTAAATTTTAAAAGTTTGTTAACAAATGTTATAACGTTATATCTCGAACACATATAAACAATGTTGTTGTAAACTGCGTATGATGTAAATTTTTTGTTTGCTAGCATTATTATCCTCACTCTCTAAGAAATGACACCTCTCCAATTCAAAACCATTTAATAACATCTGATGTACAAACTTCGCGGTTTGCATAGGTCTAGCCCGTCTTTGTTTCAAACTTTTATTTATTTTAACTTTATTAATTATAACCGGACCTTTTAAATTCTTCCACTAAAATTGATTTGATTTTTTGTAACCTAGTAGACTTATTTAAAATGTCCTACGTAAAAAATAATTATAATATTTTTTTAATATTTTATTATTTTTATTTAACAAATTATTTTTCTTTTTTACTTAAATATGGGTTTATTTATACATTTTTAAATGACATGTCTCCCATTCAAAACCATGGACTCGTTCTCTGGATATCGTGGCAAACCGTTACGCTGCACTTTTTTCACGAACGAAATCACACCTCGATTTTTGTGGTGAATAACGTTTTAAACGAAGTTTTACTTTAAAATATTTCATAAAACTGTTATTTCTTGTAAAATAAATTTTATTGAACGTTGGTTTTAGTAGTAGTGTTGTATTTGCTAATTTTTCAACTTGTATTATAATATGCACTAGGACTACATTCTAAGTTATTTTGAATAGAGTGATAAAAACAATTTTCCTTTAACAGCTCTCAAAAAGAAGCCTTGTGATTCTATGACTTTGCTGTAATGATAGCGTGCAAACTGCATGAGCCAACATGGTGTCCATATGCCATTGGTATGCGTAATTCTCAGATGTCGCATGTGTGCATTCCTACGAGTCAAGCTGCAAGAATGTAAGCAAAAAACTGCAAAAAGCTGAGTGCAAGAAACATTTCAATATCCCAAGACCTCATTCTGAGGTGTGAGCCTCACGATAATTTAAAAGAACATCAGATTTAGTCTCCAAAACGTAATCAACAAACTATTCTTATTTATAAGAACAAATCATGTCTTATCATGAACCATTGTTGTCACATAATTGAAAAAAAAATTAACACACACTATCCATCATATAATAGAATCGATACTTTCGAATAGACCATTCTTCAATTTTGAAAGTCTTGGTATTTACAAAATATTAAATAATCTTTCACGATTTCAAGGTCAAGAAACTTATTGAATGCGGTCAATGAAATTTTAATTTGTCTAAAAAATTATTCTTGTGGTTCAATAAATAAATAAATAAATATATAAATTTACTGTCAAAAATTCAGTTACAAACGGCGAATGGCCACGTGGAGGACAATAAACTAATTTACTCTCTGGAAGCAAGCAAGGAACCATCCTACCAATTCCGATCAAAGGTCCTGTGGTTTGCTGACATTCATCGTATTTATTGCACGAGAGAAATAAAGTGGGTATCTTGAGCAAGAAGTCTGAGCTCAGTTAGGAAAAGACACAGTCTTGGTACCTAGATTTAAACGAAACTTTCCCTACATGATCAGCAGAAGAAAACGACAATAATGAATTAAAAGGAGGTCTCATATCTCTCTATATAATGGATTTTGAATTTTTCGATATTTTACTCTACAGCAGGTGAACGGGGTAGGATCGTTTTCACGTTGGTCTATCTTTTATAAGAACTCATTGTTGTGTTTCTCTCACTAGCAAGTTTTATGCATTGTTCCTTTTCGTATATTCATTAAAATGAGCATTACGTCCCTAGCGTTCGTCTGGGAACAAAAGTTTAACTATTCGTCTTTTCAGAATTTAGAAGTCTTAACTATGCGTTTTTGTTTTACTAAGCTTTCTGTGTTAATTATATTTTCATTCTTCCTAATTTTAAAATAATTCGTAATTACCTACATACGAGCATACAATACTGAAAACTCATGAGTATTTGTTTAGGTTTATTTGTGATATTTAGTTTTTTGAAAAGGAACAAAAGTGAAAATTTGATGTGACGAAAATAGAAAAATATGGGAACTAACATGAATTTGTAAGAATATTAATAAGAACTCCGGGTAACGTCGGTAAAAATGAGCTAAAAATTGCAGACTTGTTGGTAGGTGTTTTAGTATCATAATGTTCAGTAATTATTAAATTATTTTTTCTAATATTGAGCAACACTGGGTAGTTCAATATATTTCGTCCTGACACATGCACGTGTAGAAGATGTGTGATAACTTTCAGCCTGTCGAAAATGACGACGAGTCGAACCAGGGAGTCGCGATTTGATCGTAGGGGTGTTAACCACTACACCACCCGCTCTCTTTTCACAATTGTATACCATTTGCATCCAGCCCTGGCAATGTGTCCCTGGTCTCCCGGGGTCAGACCTGTGTAGAAATAGTGTACAGTTGTGGAAGGCGAACGTGTGGCGTAGTGGTTAACATACCTGCGATCAAAGTAGGAGTCCCGGGTTCCATTCCCGGCTTCTCGTCATTTTCACCTGGCCGAACGTTATCCCACATGGAGACTCGATCCATCTACGACCTAACGGAGACGAGTAAGAATAGTCAATTTTATACATATATAT